>JAQIXS010003180.1:0-19056 GCA_034700785.1 Rossiulus vilnensis
GTTTCATAAATGAAATAGCGAGTTTGTGACTTTTGACAAAACATCGGTAAATTATTCATCCGCTTATTTGCATATAGATGTAGTTTTCAGTTTTAACAGTTGTTAAATAAGCCTCAGCTTATTATTTTTATAACGTTAGTAAAAACACTGGCGCTGTCTTAGGAAATGTGAAATTAAAAAAGGAAGACTCAATTAGGTCGTCCTCAAATAAAAGATGGCGGATGTGGCAGCAGACCGTCGGACGGACGGAGACGACACTCATTTGAATGAGAAATGACAAAAAAACAAAAACACATACATTTGCTTAACAGATAAATTAAAAGTTGCCTCGTAATTACTACAGCATATAAAACGACAAGTATTTGTACCTAAATAATGCAGTAACAAATGATAATGATGTTTGAAAAAAAAAAAAAAAAACTGCCAAATTCTATGAGGAAATTATAAGAGGAATTTAGTTTGCATTATTTATTCATAAGTTTGCGGAAGATACACGTATACGTAAATGATAAATCATTGCTGGTTTTATAGGCGACTTTTAGCAGGAAACTGAAGAATGACGTATCCTTAAACTACATACATGTATTAACAAACATTATTTAAGACTCAAGAAAGCTATAATGAGAAAACATGATTCACATTGCGTCCATTAAACGATAAATCAATAAATAGGCTAATAAAGAGATAAAATACTTTTTATTAAAAAAACGCACACAAATAAAGTTTTGATTAAATTTTTTTATTAGAAAACGTTTGATATTCCAGCAATTCACGAGATTATCTCAATCAGAAACGTCATAAACATTATCCGATAGGAGTTTTCTTTACTTTATACATGAATAGGTGAAATCTAAAGAAAAACTAATCGGATGTACAGGATTTTATGACTAAATTTCTATAAAATATTACGTTACAAATGATGATGGGAATCACGTACCCTATAGTGAAATTTTTAGAATAAATAAATCACAAAGCATCTTGACAACTGACAAAAGATTGAGTTTTATTTCTCAATTATATGCTTGGTCAATAGTTCTTTTTTAAAAAAATACTTTCGGTATTCACCTTATTTTCTGAATGTACCTTAATTGTTCTTAAAATAAGGGTTAACCCCAAGCCCCCTTTCCCGCCTTTCCCGCGTGGGCCTGAAAATTATTGGTTATATTTCATCGAAACGTTTGCAGTAATTATTCCAGAAAACCGGGTGATAAATGAACGACCACAAAAGTAGACCGAAAAACAATAATTGGATCTTCAGCAAATTAAGCTAATTGAAAAAAAAAAAATTCAAAAATTTCTAGAATAGAAGCAAATGACCATAGCATGCATCCCTCTCACGCGGGCCTATGGCCTTATGACCAATGACCAATGTGCTTATATTGCGATTCAAAGCCTACCTCTGTAATCAATCATTCGAGGGTGATTGCTGGGCAGTTTACTGAATTAAATTATTAACCCCCACACACATATGGGGAAGGAGAAAAAATTTTTTTTTTGCTAATTCTTATCGTGGCTTCCTTCACAAGAATTCCCGGAGCATGTGTGGGTCAAGCAGCAAAAAAATAAAGAAATAACAGGATCGTACCTGGAAAAAAAAAATAAAAAAATGCGCTCATCAGTCTTTCCAATTTTGGCTTCCCTAACTCTAAGCGGGTTTCTAATGCGTATGTTTCTAAGCGTATGTTTATACTTGGGGTGGAGAATGGGAACTTTTTCAAGTTCATTTTACACTACTCCACCCTGGACCACTGGTAAGGTGTATATATATACACTGTACATGTTGCTTATTTTTTTTTTGGCTACCAACGTGGCATTTTGCCCTTTGACCCTAGTGTCAAGGTGAGGCTGGTGAGCTCATACTTTCGTTTTCTCTACTCACACTCACTTAAAAGTCGCCGATTTTTTTTTTTAATTCACGGAGGTCCGTATCAGACCGTATTTAACGATTAATTTTAACGCAGCATGCTTTCCAGATGCCTTTTTCTGTGTAAAATGGCCGCCCCTAACAGGAGGGCCCAAGGTTATGCAATAATGAGCAAACACTCTGCGCACTTTTCTACTGCCTGGAAAAGTGACGTTATAGGGGTTATGAACCTACGTGTACTATGTCACGGAGTTATTTAATCGTTGTTAACATATTTCAGAGATGTTCTTAAATAGCATTTATGACGATAGACCAGAGGTAAAGAAAAAAACAAATTGTTTTTAAAAAAATCGGTAGTTTTTTCTGATTAGAACTTAATGAAATTATTTCACTGTTAGTAGTTTAGAGAAAGTGGTCGTCTTACGTTTTTAATTTAGAAACTGAAATCAATTAAAGGTTAAATATTATTCCCATATTTGACAAGAAAACAAATAATTAATAAGCATCATTTGTACGAAGTAAATACAAAAACAAACAAACTTGGCTTTCAACTTAAGCAAGAAAACTTCTTATAATCAAGATAATTACGTGCATTTTATTTCACCTATTAAAATCTTTGACAAATTCTTTCTTGCGCTGCGTTCGTTAAGTAAAGGCTCGTTAACAGACGGTTTTCTTTGCCCTTGAAAGATGTTTGTTAGTTGAAAACATTTTTTTAAAAGAATTTTTAGTCCTCCACGCAAGAAGATCTACTTAGTAGGCCTATATAACGGGCGTTAAAAGTTGAGGCAAAACATACCACACACACAGCGGCAGCAGCGTAATTGTGTGCATATACATGTATATATATATACACACGTACGTGTAGCTTATCTCTCGGTATAACTGCTATAGCCCTTGGATGGGGAATGTGCCAGTGGTGGGAGTAGATTTACCCCCTCAGGTAGGCTCCTACTTAGCAGAAATGTCATCTTGGGTTCAGTAAAACGCGTACAAATGACCCGCTCCATGGAAGGAGAATAAAAAATAAAAATAAAAAAAATTTAAAAAAAAGTGTGTGTGTGTGTGTGGTGGAGATGGGGGGGGGGGAAATAGGAGAGGAATTATAGGCCAGAATCCCAAGGTTAATACTGGATATGAGTGCAATGAACATATTTAGGAGGTGGATCAGCTATGAAAAAATAATATACGATCTTTCCCCCCTCCCTGGTCCTCGTAACTTAAGAATTTCTTCTCCAAATATTCCTCTTGGCGATTGCTTAAAGCCCTTTGTTGTGCAACTAAGGGTAGAAAGTGAGTGCTAAACCTCCCGAATATATCGCATCGAAATTTTACTAGGTCAGTTCGTTCGTAAAATGTTTGAAACCTTTTTTTTTTTTAACGAAAATGCCATTTTGCTAACAGTTGGAGTGTCCTTTACTGACCTTATGGATCGTTTTAGAAGTCATGAAAATGATCACCAAAAAGATAATCATTGGTGAGTAGTTATAACTGCTCACCCAGAGGCATCATTGCCCTATTTTTTTATATTTTTTTTTGCTTTTATTTGTACCAATGTGCTCGAGAAAATCCTATTTTGGAGTACTTGACTCGATTAGATCAGAAAACTAAATACTGAATACAGGTACGTAGTTCGTTGTTGCCATTATATGATCACGGATACTCTCAAGTAATGAAAGAACTGATCGGCAAGTCCTCTTCAATTGATTTTGGAATACGCGATGATAAAATAAAATTTGCGCACAATCCCTAAAAGAAAATTTTTCATAATAAATAAATTATTATCAAATTATTACTGATCATCTCGCGCATCACATGGGGATTGGAGAAAGAAAATGCAATTGAGTGGACAATATACAGCGTACATGTATACAATTGTAGTAAAAAGCAATTGTTTTTCCAGTTTCTTTTTCGATAATTTTTTCAAACTGACTTCTGCCTATTTAGCATTTTTGATGCATACGCATTCATTCGGTGTGACCAGTGACATTAGTCCACTTTTTGTTTTTTCTTCCTGCGAATGTCCAGCGTCGTCGTTTAAATGCAATTTGAACCGATTTTCAGGCAGTTTTCGCAAAATGCATAAGACGTTGACGGCCTATCGTTTATCTCTATGGTGGGGAAAAAAGGTGCATTTGGCGAAAGGCCGGCTAGGAGGGGGTTTTTTTAAAAAAAAGAAATTTTGTTACTACTTTTCGATAAAAGTCTCCCCATAATTTGTCGACCTTTAAGGGGTTGTTGGATGTGTTTTTCTCGAATTGATGGTCCGCGTTTATTGCTCGATGAACTTTCATATATCATCGGAATGAAGTCGTTCGCTGAGTGATGTTATTACGTCGATCCGATCCTCCTTTAAGTCTTCTAACGGAATTTTGCGTGGAGTGGAGTCAGTGTCAGTCAGCTTTTCAAACTGACCGAGAGAGGGGTAAAAACGAGTGATGGGGCAAAAGGGGTCAACGAATTGGGGTGCTCGGACATTACTCACTAATTCGCTATTGGACAGTGCACTAAAAATGTCAAAATGAGGCTTTGGCATCTTGAAAAAAGGGTAATGTATGTCCCGAGTATGTGACTGGACCCAGTTTTCTCTCGGTAAATTTCATGGGAGACATTAGAAGGACATACCATATAACATAGGCCTACCCCTATAGCAGCCTCTTAAGACACGAATACCGTCCCTAGCCTATACTGTAGCTGTTAGGTCGTTGGCATTGGTTTTTAGTGGCGAACACATTCATGTAACCGAGAGAGACCTACCCAGAGGGGTAAAACGGAGGGACGCAAAAAAAAAAAATTTCAGCATTAAAAGTTGACTTTATGCTAAAATAGGCACTTTTATGCTCGTCATTTGTCATTTTCATCTCCCTTCGCCTGTGTATGTGTATTGCGTTCTCGAGCACATACACATGCGCATGAACGCAATATGAAACGTTCACTTTTTTATTTCGTAGAATCACACTCGAACTTCAGAACGAACTAAGCTACATTACACGTACTTACGTGCAAGTACTTTCAAACGATGGATGAACGAAAGGCACGCACTCGAGTGATATCGCCTTGTGCCATTATTATAACGAAGAAATAACAAATATGCTAACCGTCCGAGTCCACACTGATTGCATTGCTGTAAATGGATTTCAATCTACACGTTACAGGGTGGAGGGGGGGGGCGGTAAATTGCTAAGTTGACTGACTGCAGCAACCTACTTTCAAATTTTCTTAACTCAGCTTTCGAAAATCTATACAAATTAATTGTACTATTTCTAAAGAGATTTTGAATAGATATAGGGGCAAAAATTCATCCCTGTCCACAAAAATAGGTCCATCCCGTGACCCCGTCCCGTAACCCTGCTGGAAGATCACCGAAATCTCATATGCAATTGAACTACATGTACGTGTACATGTATTTATACAATGTAGCCTACTCACCTAGTCTTAGCATCTGAAATTTCACCGTAGTACGCCTTGGTTCAATGGGATATGCTAGAGTCATAGTACTTACTGTTCAACCTCAAGCATACCGAGTTGTTTCAGTCTAGTAATTTAGTTAATGACACATTACTGCACTATACGTGTATATCATCCCTACGCAATTCGTCCCTAATACAATTGTAGATCACGGTCGCCATACCGTTATCGTATGACGACGTTTCGCTTCGCATTTATATCATCGCGGCAATTAAACGTATTCTGACCTCAGGCCTATAACCGAATAATAAATGTCACGCTTAAAATAGCCTTCAACCCGCATTAATTTTGACTTCTTGATGCGCAAACATTTACACACTGTACAGTTGTACATGCACACGCCCAATGACCTTGAAATGAAACGCCGGACAAAAATGTACATAAATTCATCGGCATTCGTACACGCGCGTAATTGTCACTGCTAATTGGCCCTGCATTAAACAAACGGACGTCTAGTCGATTGTCCTTCGCTTATTTTGACTCCTGTTTGTATATTTTTAATATACGACACTCTTTCTGTCCGTTTTTCTACCGCCTTTAGACAATACAGTCTCGGGTCCACCCCCCCCACTTGACCCTGTCACCTCTCTTTTGTCTCTCTCTTTTGGCCTTAAGCGAAACAATGTTCGAGATGAGCTATTAATAGAACAGAATCAGGGTGAATCTACGATGTCATTGCTATAGTGCGTCTGAATCAGAATATGGATTACGAAATCATTGCTTTATATACACGTACATGTGTACATTGTAAACTCACCAAAGATTCGGTATCGCGAATCCATGCTTGAATTGCGCGGAAGCTTATTAGGCCTAATAAGTTTCTTGGGTTGTTTTTGTGCGCGTGTGACGACACAAGTACCATAACGCGCGTTTTATTTTATTTTTTTTCCCCTCCCTGCAGTATGATTTACATAAAATGTTTCGCAACATCCTATTTATAACCCGTAGTAAATGAAAACATTCATGGTTTGTTTATTACGCATATATACAGTGTATAGAGTAATTACTTATAATTTGCTCTTCATCACTTCCTGGAACTTGCCAGCTCGAGTTGCTACTATTTTAAATACAATAATAAAGCCGATTAAAAAAAAGTTAGCATTCATGCATTGAACTTTTTTTTAATGACTGCTACACTGTATGTAGCTTGCGTGATGGGCGTAAATTATGCGGTTGAAAAGTTAGCGACCAAAATTAAATTGAAAGTCAAAACTCAAAAAGGTTTACGCTTACGGTATCACAGATTACATTTTTATTAACAGACCAAAACTGGTTCCAATCCTATGTATTAAATGACGTCGTGTCTGCCGTTTTAGTTATTAAAAAATATTCTAAATTTATAAACGGTAAATAGAAATTTGTTTCCTTAAAGTATAATAAATAGTCACGACTTTCATATCTAAATACGGTACGCGTTCTAAGAAGTAAATCCTAACACGGCTACGTGTTTATAGTTTTTTTTTTTAGTCTGACATCGTAGCCTATTTTGGAGCGAACGAAGATGACAGTTATTATTATGAGAATCCTAATTGAAGTCTTGACAAATGTGATTTCGAAATAAAAAATGTTAACGTCATTATTTTTGCACATGTGCGAGACGAAAAGAAGGGCGAAGGAGCGATTATTTACCCAGTTAATCTTCACCAATTGAAGAGCAAAATAAATTTTCGACAAAAAATAATAAGAACAAGAAGAAGGATATTTTTTTTACAGTAATTTTATATAAATCGTGCAATTATGATGTATAAAGCAAAGATTTCCTACCGCTGAGCAGCTGCCGCGCCGTCGCCATAGCAATCGGCGATTATTATTACATGTATTATTATTTTTTTGGTGGCCTTGATCTTGTAATACGTCTACGAAATAAAACACACGAACCAATTAAACCACTCGCGCGTCTAAAATATGGCGTGTTTGTTTACAGTAACATTTTTTCCCACCGTACTTAATATGGCAACTACATGCATACCTGTACATCTTTGTTCGTTTTCTTTGGAAAATTAGCACAGAGAAAAACTAAATGAACGTTCAACGTACATGTGCAATGTATATTGTAACCACTAGTTTTTGTGATATTTTGAAATTAAACTTTTTAAAAAAAACTTGAGAAGAATAATTCGAGAGACTCGAATGATTTTCTACAATACCATACCATACCATATCATACTATACCTTTGAAAAACAATTCAAACGAAGCACATCGTCTCGTACAAATTACGCGGTTTATCCTACTCGTATAAAAACATAATACGAGCTTTTTCAGTTTGATCGACGCAAATAAATGAACGCAACCGCAAACGTTAATTGTAATACATCACTTTATTAATTATAAAAAAGATTTAATAGTAAGTTTACAAAGAAAAGTTTCATATAAAAAAAAAATCACAAGCCTTTCCTTTGCCATGTGTTTCGCATTTCCTTCATTCCCCCCCCCCCCCCGTACTATTTTCCCCCGTTTCGTTTCATTTGCATTTCATTTGGTAAAAACTAAACCTTTCTCTTCACTCGTTAATCATGGATGGTAAACTGTAATGGCAAACTTCATTATACTTCTTTCTAACATTCAACAGATTGTAGAGGAGTGATTTTATAGGTTGAAACTCGCTTTGTTTGTGATCGTTGTGTTGAAAATAACGCGATATACTGTACTGTAGACGCAATATTATAGAAGAAAAAAAAGTGAGTCGGTGATGAAAAGAGAAAACAATAGATTGAAAGGTGAAAGTTCGAATTATCCGAGATAAAATTTAAACAACAACATCGACAACAAGAAGAACAACGAGAAAAAAACATGGCTGCTTTGCCAAATCACATGGTATTTTCAGAACATATCTAGATTTTTTTTGCAGTTTACTAATTATTGGTGTTCTCTATAGCGCAGTAATGCCACATAATTCAGGATCTTTTTTATTTTTCCCATTTTCGAATAAATTAAATAAATACACGTGATGTGGCAATCAGTTGGGGGGAAGAAAAATCAGAAAATAGTTAATGCAACTACGTGTTACGACAGACGAGATCATTGATTCTATGGCTAACATCTATGGATCCTAAGAAAAGGTGGTGTTTTTTTGTTGTTTTGTTTGTTGAAAAAAATCGGTGGCTATTCATGACGTTTCTAACTCAAATCAGTATATAATCTGGAGCTGGTCATACTTTATAAGAATGTGTACACAGTTACTGTACTTTAACAAACAATTCTGGAGTCAAAACGTGAAAAAGTAAGTAGTGGACACGAGGAAGTTGAAACCCACGTACGTACTGTAAAATATACGACCATTTTGACACGGAAGAAACCTAGCTTCAAAGTTCAATAGGTTTCAGCTCCGTGATGCCAACTCTACTGGACCCTCCTGTATGAAAAATCCAGCGCTAGGCCTATAATCGGTAAGCCATGCAAAAAAAAAAAATGCTCCATATTATGTTAATGTGGGGGAAATGTTGTATGACGTGAGCTTATGGGGGAAATGGCGAAACCGGACAGGTAACACCGCATTCAACGACATGGGGCTCTCATTGTAGTGTTTACACAGAATGAAAAAAAAAACCAGTCTTAAAAACAGTGAAGAAAAAGGAGAGAAAAAAAACTGATAAAAAGGGAATGTGCCCTTAGTCCGAATGCACACACGATGCGTACATGTACTTATTTTTGATTATGTAACGCCTTTCAAAAGCATGAGAAATGGGTCTGAGTTTCAGTGCTGCCTTTTGTTGCTGCCTTAGGTCTTGGACTTTCTCAAAAGATTTTCGGGCCTCGCGAGTGGCCAACTCGACAAAAGCAGTGACGTCCATGGGCACAAAAGACACCCCCTGCAAATGCAATGCAATTGCATGCATGCATGCATGCATGGACTGCAACGTCCACGGTGAACGAAGAAGACCAGAAGAACGTAATAATTCATCCTAGACCAATGTATGCGTGGACGGTGGATGATGATGGCTACTTGGCCAGAGGGGAAAATATATTCGCGAGCAAATAGAAAAATGACCAAAAGAAATGAATAATAATAAAAAAAAAACGACTGCTGGAGAAATGAATAAAAAAATGAAAAGAAAAGTGGAGGGCAAGAAAGGGACAGAATTCAATCCAATTCAGTTCGACTGACCAATGGACAGTCAGGTTTTTTTGACTGATTTGCATACGCACGAAACTTAAATGTACATTGTACAGGGTGCTTATGAAACCTCAACAGGCTTAGGCTCAGGCTCGGTAATTCCTTAAACTATGTAGTTAACAAAGTTGTTTTGATTCAGTTCGATGAACGAGCAGTTACACGTATATGTTTGGAAATCTGTGTCGACCGCCGTATTAGTCGCTGAGAGTTTATTAATAACCGCAATACAGCTGGTTTAGTGTAAGGAAAAATAGGCGAAAAATCGGTAATTCATTACGCTGTCAAATTGCGTTTAATGAAATATTGTGAGGATAACTAATGCAGTTTCACAATAACAATACAATGGAAACGGTGTTCTTCTTCACGTCAACTTCCTGTCCTGCAATACAGATTCATTTACGGAAGACATTTTTGTTCCAATGAATACAACTGGCTGTACGGATTTACGAAAAAAAATTCCATGAAATTCGCAGAATGACAGTTGCTATCAATTTGCTTCAAAATCGAACAATTTATTGCGCTTAATTGGCATTAATTAATTAATTCAAAGTATCTAAGCGTACACTATCGCGTAATTACTGCTGATACTTGCAGAATTTCGTTGATTTTAAGAGATTTTATAAGTCGGGTGTGAACGTAATTCATTTGAAAGGGAAATTCATTCAATTAATTTTTTTTTTACATTTATCAAATACCAGCAATTAAGTTCAGGAAATTGGCAAAATACCAATCTCGTGGATTTTTTTCTCGAATTCATTACAACAACTAAAAATTTCTCTAGCGAACCGCCGAAATTATAACGCGTAAATTCAACGGTGAATTAAATTTCAATCAAACCTACAATTATTAATTAGAAATGGTTTCGCTGCAAACGATGACAGTGATCGTAGGCCTACTGATGAAATAGACAATTAACCCAATTAACGCAGATTAAGCGTGGAATTACGTGAGTTCCACGAGTGTAATTATATTATTACATAGTGTATTAAAGTATAAGTGAAGCAGTACGTGTGTAGTGGTTCACATTGGAATAACCCTGTACTGTATATTGTACACTGTAGGTAAATCACGAAACACGCTTGAATTATTGCATATTATAATCATCGATTTTTACAAAAAATTGAAGGCGGATTGTTACGTGCAAAAACGTTGAATGGTATAGCATTACCGTTGGCTGTACCATGACAATGTTCTATTAGATGTTACCCTCGATGTACATAAGGTGATAACAATGTTGTATCTGCAATGCACGCATGATTGAAATCGGTGGCAAAGCGTCGATTACATTTAAAAAAAAAAAAACCCGGATATATATGTATGTATATAAAATGGTGCGACCAATCGTATAATTCTTAAAAGACTTTTCACTTACTGCAGGAGTTTGCATCACGGTTCGAGAATTGAATAGTTTTGCTCCTGTTTACAATTATTTTACAAATGTCAACAACATTTCGTTGAAAGATGAGACAGAGAGAGAGAGCACGTATACATTTTAAAAAACCCCGTAAGTGCTACATTACCTACTGCCGCTGCGATTGACCAATCAAAACAGCCTAAAAAACGATTCGAGGGAAGGCCAAATCGTGATGTCCATTAGATGGCGCTCGAGATCCAATTTACAACATTTCAATAAAGTACAAAAGAAAATGCCAACCTGCAGGCATTTTTGTGCGCGCCATCTGTTTAAAAAAAAAAACGACGAAGGCACAACTGTTATGTCATGCGCACCATTCAAGGTGTTTAGCTTATTTTTAAAAACTACTTTCCTACACTTTAATTAAAGCTTCTGGAACGATCACACTGTACATGTTTTTTTTTTTTTTGGTTTTTTAGTTTTCGAATTTTCAAATTAACATTTACATAAAACAAATCAATCTTGGCGACGATTTTTGAAAAGTTTGTTTTAATTGCCAATTTAAAACGACCTATATAATGACGATGGCGTTCGTTCTATGTGTTCCAAGATTATTTCATTTACACGAGTAAACTGTAGCCTAAGTATTCATTTGGAAAATGAGAAAGTCAGCTAGCTTGTAAAATCTTAATAAATCTTTGTACAATCTCCATAAATCTTTTCTGTTTATTAAAAAACACGGTTAAGTTTGCTAAGGATGCTCGCTGCCATAACGCTGCTTTAAAATTACAGGAAAAAAATAATAATAAAAAATTCAAAAGTTTTTTAAAGTCAGCTAAGCGCAATTGGAATCGCCGATTACGTTTTAATCGGAGAATGGTGCATTGGGGGGGGGGGGAGGCAGAAGAGCTTAATTAACAATTATAAAATATTACGCATTAGCAATGTAGCGTAGTTTATCCGATTAAACACCACTTTTTAATACGAATGCATTGTATAAAAAACAGGGATCACAGAAAACGACAGAGGGCGCTTCAACACATTGCATTGAATTGAATTAACAGAAAAAGGGGAAAACGAGAGGGGTTTGAGGAGTAGGTCTACACATGATGTAATGAAAATTTAAGTCACGCACCCCAAATGCTAGTTTTTGGGGGTATAATGACAAGGCTCGAATGCATTATTTATAAGGCGGTTTTTACTCGAAAACATGTCCGTCATTTTTTTTTAACAAGAAAAACCACACCAGAAAATCACGAACTTCATCCGCGTCGTCTTTTCGTAACAAAATTCATTCGTTTTGCAATTTCACGTATAAGTTAAAAAAAAGTCCTCTTTTAATTGCGATTTGCCCTTCTTCATTAAATTGAATAAAATTTACAAGCGCAGAAGAAATCTCACGCAGCAGCAAAACAAAGTCTTTGTTTTTGTTTTTTGTTTTTTCCTTTCTTTTCTTCACTCGAATCACAGTGATTGACGAATTGTCAATTGTTAACATCATTTTACGCAACTGCGACGCATGTTTCAGTCGCGTTTTGAGCTTTGAGCACGATCTCTAGTTAGTTCAGAACTACATCCGAGTCCGAGTTGTTGATGAATTTTAAAATAAAACGTTAAGATTTACGATTATTACGAATGCGCACGAATTGTACGATGTTTATCGTTTTAACATTTTACGAGTCTTTTCAATCTTTTTAAAAGCGGCCAAAAAGTGGCAGTCATTACATTCGAGTTTTCCCCGTGAAAAATATCAAACGTCGATTGTGATAAATCCCAGATATCACATTGTTTGAATCATTACTTTAAAGATGGGCTTTCTATATACTTCTTACGAAAATCGAAACAACTCGTACGATGTTATCTTATTTTTTTTCTTTTTTTTTCGAAATGGAAATTACGCTACACCAACAAACAAACGAAAACTCTTTTGAGAGATCGAGCTGAGAGCCGAGAGGAATTGAGGAGGATTTTTCACTAAGCGCAGCTGCACTCGTCGACGATCATGTTGGGCAGATCCGTCTTGATGATGTTTTGATCCGGATCGAAATAGATGAGCGACATGGCGGCCAGTTTGCTGGGTGCGCAACACTGCTGTATGGTGGCGTAGGGATTTCTGTTGCGATACTCCTCGATGACGTGCGTGTGGAATCTGGCGAATTGGTCCGGGGTCCTGCCCCTCTTCGAACAATCGCCCATGCAGTAGTTGGCGTAGTAGCCCTGGGGGGCGATTATCCAGTCGTCCCACTGCAGCATCTTGAAACTGATGTAGAGCGACTTTTTGCAGCACTGCGTGGTGCGACTGTCACACTCTAAGGCCCTTCGACGCACCCTGTGCACGGGAACGGGTTCGGTCACAATGGCCAAGAAGGGCCTGTAGCCCCTGGAGGCGGCCTCCAGGTGGCGCCTCGAGTCCTTAGAGTTGCTAGCGTCTTCGGCGAAGAAGATGGGCTGCACCAGGGATCCACATCCGGCGCAATCGATGAGCAGGCTCAACGTCTGACCCAGAGGACCTCCGAACCACTTCTGCACCGTCTCCTGCAGATCGAACTTCTTCCAGCCCACGTGTTTGATCGACATCCGGATGGAAGTGATCAGCTCCAGCGTGACGGCGGAAGTGGCGTTGCCCACGGAGCCGCCGATCACCCGGAACACGTACAGCGTGATCTTCCGGTCGTGGAACACGTGCCGGAAGTGACGCGCGAGCTGAGTCCTAAACTTCAACTGCACCCACAGGGTGGCGCTCTTCACGCGAAGGCCGTGAGGATTGTCGTGCCTGTTGGAAAACTGCAACAACGTCTGGCCGTTCAGCAATCCACCTGTGAAAAGCAAAAACAACAAAAAATTATTAAACAATCATTAAACCCCCTTTTTTTCTAATTTAACACGTGGAGAGAAAAAAAATAAATAAATATGGGAATTATGAGCGATGCACGTATTAACCACTCATGTCAATTCAATTTTTTAGTCTAATGAGACACCCTGCATATAGATTTATTACTATTCAACGATGAAATCCAGTTTATGTCGTGTATCTTTTTATATTTATTTATCACGTCGTATTATTAGATCGGTTGGCTCACGCAGCGATCAATCAATCAAATTCTTATTGATAATGCGGTCGGTCGCTAAATACGTGGTGCATTTAGCGAATGAAAATTATGAAGTTCATCAAATTTGTTTTTTTTTTGCTACGTGGATGTTCTGTCATGGGATCGATGCGTGTAAATGTATTTTTAGCGTCTTTTCAACTAGACTTATTGACAATGTCGTTGAGGTTGAAAAGATCCGAGTGAAATACATAATGTCAAATATAAGACATATAGACAATCGAAATAAACGAAAAACGTTTTAGTTACGAGATGACTTTAAAAAATCCAATGCACTGGGAATGAAGATGGCCACGAATGTAGTTTGGGTCCCGATGTTAAAAAAAATATCTGGCAGGACATTAACACATTACTCAAATGCATTTTAAAATATCGGTTTTTTTTTTTTTTGTTATCCTCTGAATGGCAAAGTCAAAAGGATCTCAACAGCTGCTGCAAGGTGGAAATTTTTAGTTATAGAAACTGTTGAAATCGTCTAGCTAAACGTTAAGGTACATTGTGAATTCCATTGAAAAAAACTTGGAAATCACCTAAATAAGCTCTCTCTCTCTCTATTCACCCCATATATATATAGAGAGAGACGTTCCACGCGTGATATGATTGGATATTCATTAGAAATAAAAGCCAGACAATCCCAAAAAGTCCTTTCACTCGGATTTTTCCATTGTTTAGCCGCGTGTGGCCACCACCACCACCTGTATGCACATAATATAATATGCAGACATAATTCAGAGCAGCATCAGCAGCGAGTACAGCTTTATGGAAATGTGATTGATCAAATGCGATGGCGGAGACGAAAGAGCCATGGCACATACGATATACACGTACACGTGAGGAACCTAGTGAGCATCCTTATCCATGCGGAGTGGAGGGTACTACCAAAGAGTGGCATTATGGGAACCATTTTTTTAGCACTTCTTTCATCGCCATTGACGGAGGAGGAGGACTGAAGGGGGCCAAACCCAAATTGGCAGAGCTGCCAAAAATGCACGCAACTACATACTATGTACGCGTATAGTCAGTCGCCATTTGCAGACCATTAAAGCAGCTAGAGGAGAGCAACCCCTTCGAGGCTTCAGGTGAAAAGGAAATGGTTCAGTGCAGGTTTTTTCTCAATAAAAATACGCGTATGAAAAGTGCAAAAGGTTGGACGGGGGAAGGGGTAGGACCCAAACCCCCTGCGTGCGATCGGCAGAGGGCGGAGGGAATTTCGGAGTGTAAGGACCAAACAAAAAGATCTCACTGGTCTTAAACTGTCACAGCCTTGCATGTTCAAGAAAAATTGAGCCCTATGAGTACATCTCCCCCTTCCCTATCTCATTTGAATTTCGAGGAAAATGTCCTAGGGGGATTCGTCCAAGTATCTTAAAACTGGCCAGTGTTCGACCCCTTCCCCCCACCCTTCAACGACACTCTAGTTGTTAAACCTGGCAAAAATCTGCACTTAAACCCTTGCTTTCTTAGCGAAGCCAAAGTTACCACCACTGCCCATAGCCTTTATCCCACCATCATCATGACACCATCCGTGGACAAAAATGCTGAAGTGACACTGCTGCTATTTCTGCTGTCAGCAGAAGTCTTATCTTGACAGACAAATGCAACTGCCTGTGAGGTACGACCATATAGCCTACAGTATTTGACAGTGGTATCCATTTAGGGGTATACATGTACGTGTATATACCACACTATTACTACTCTTTATAGGGCTAATTACTTTGTTGCTCACTGGACACATGCACTACGACCGAGAAAATGTCTTATATGTTACATGGATGGATCAACGACATAACTCTCACATGCACTCAATGAAATATGAATTCAATATGCTCTTGTATCGCCATCCTAGATTGCATTTAAGCAGATATGTGCCTATGATAACGAATAATAATAGAAAATTGGTACCGTGTAATTAACAGGCTACTAAACATCTGTAGATTGTTCGGAAATCACTAAGATGTGAATTTTAACGCTCAGTGAATCAATCAAATAGATTTCATTATCTCCCATGACTTGAATTTCATTTCATGACTTTTCTACGACTTCATATGCAAGTATACATACTTAAAGCTATGTGACAACAAGTGTAATATTCTGACGTGGAATTTGTGTGATTTTTTTAAAATAAATCGATATTCCCTGACTATTCCTAGTCTTACCAATTTTCCTAACAATTCCAGATATGGGTGAACCTGTTATACATGTAGACCCGTTACTTTGTAATATGGTTTCTTAATTCATCATGGTTCAAGATTGGGCAAATTCCCTAGTTTTTGAT
Source organism: Rossiulus vilnensis (assembly GCA_034700785.1). Classification (NCBI taxonomy): domain Eukaryota; kingdom Metazoa; phylum Arthropoda; class Diplopoda; order Julida; family Julidae; genus Rossiulus; species Rossiulus vilnensis. The sequence continues at coordinate 16,184 of JAQIXS010003180.1, forward strand.
GAATTTATGTTGCCGCCATCTGGTCACACCAGCTATCTTTTCATTACGCGGAATTGAAATTTCATTTTCCAAACATATTTTCAACTAAAAAAACTAAATGTCATTACAAATAAATTAATGTTATCGAATCTATAGCTCAAATATTAGCCCTCCATTTTTGGTTTTTTTAATTCGATGTTTTATTGATTTTATATTTTGTTTTTTCCAAGGCAACAATGAAATTGTATACTACCAAATGCAATTTGATGCCATGGCAGCGCCATCTATGGCAGCAAAATGGAACCTCACGATCAACAGGTTGTTGCCCAGATAAGTTTCAAATAAGTTACATATTAATTTACCTTTTTGAGATATCTTCTTAAACCAAAAATGGATCCCTTCTTCAATTCAAATGGAATGATTACAAACATTTGATTTTCTTTTTAAAGTTTTTATTAAATGCAAAAATATGCATCAAAAAGAGCATGATTTTATCTATGGGATCCTACAGGTTGGGATTATTATATGGTTAGGATTGGGGGTGGTCGGCTCCCTTTAATGGCGAGATACATCCATGATAAACAGCAGCTCATTAGTTGACGCCATATTAAAAGCAGACGCCCGCCGACAAACGTAGCCACCAAATCGAGGAACTTGCATAGGCATCTCAACAGCATCGTTCAGGACGTTGTGACAGAAATGCCTAGCATGTCCCCAGCCTTATGCTACCATTTACACTCCAGTGCAAAAAATTCGACTCACCATCCTTAATCAGGAAAAAGTTTTTCTCAGCAACGAAATGTCCGTTTTCAAATCGGAAAATGTGTTTTGTAATCACGTTAATGTTCTTTTAAGATCAATTAATTTGCATAAAAGTCCTTATAGGTATTTGAGGCAGATTCCCACTAATTACAATTACAGACACAACAAAATACAGTTTCACTTCTGCCTTTTTATTGTTTTTTGAAGAAATACTTTTGGTCACCGAATTATATTGTTTTTACCGTCATTAACTCATTTCAAGTTGTTACATCAAAGTCCTTGAGTATGGAGAGCCTGCCATAACAAAAAAATCGAGCTACTGATGTAAGTAACTATCTCAACAATCTCAACAAGAGAAATATCCAAATAAAGACATTTTATGATAACAGCCAAAGCAGTGACCTGTCTTACAAAGCCAGAGCTGGTTCCCTAGAGCCGAACTGTAGGACCAAAGGATGAAGCAATCGTACAGAGGCATGCCCACTCTTTCCGAAGCCAAAGAAGGATCTGGAACAAGGTTGGCACACCAGACACTTCTACTAATGCGGACATGTCCACTCTACTGGATCTAGTCCACCCAAGGAGCACTGCGGTGGATGCAGCGAGAAGCATGCGGATCGAGGAGGTGAAAGCACGTCTCCTGCGGTGGGCCAATCTACACCAGGCTATCCGACGATGATAGCAGCGCACACGCGCACCCGTTGGCTCAATTATGAGCCTTCCATTGGAAAGTAGACAACTATGGTCTCTGTATAAAAGTGTAGCAAGGGAATTCAAAGGGAGCAATAACAAGAGAGAGCCAGTTGCACTATTAATCTTTCCTGTTCTTAACTGTTGCTAGTTTCCATGTGGTTGTTGCTGGTGGCTATTTTGGAGTTCCTTGCTTAATTTCACGAGACTTACTGTGCAGGGAACTTCCACGACGTGAATTCTTTTCACGAACAAGATGTACGCCATCAATTTTGTCTTCATTCAATTTCAGTTACTCACAAGATTCTCCCAAGACGTTAAAATCTTTAATCACATCACTGCCGCTCATTCCCACGTGGTTGTTGCTGGCGGCCATTTTAGAGGATTGATACACAAAGTGGGTGTGGCTTTACTCTATAAGGGGGAATCCAGAAAACCAACCAGTAAGCTGAATTTTTCTGATTGGTTAAGGCTTTTGCTACTCTTGTTATACATGGACCATATGCTATTCTATTTAATGATGGAAGCTAGGAGACCAGTAGTATAGAGGGATCATGCATGAACCTATGGTACACCTTCACGCCATTGAGATGTAACTGTGATGATAAGACGCTATTTTATTTCCATGTATAAACTGTACAAACTTCAGCCCAAATATTCACTATTTTTTCAATTGTCTATCTTAAAAGATATTCTGAAATGTCATTTGACATACTAAGATGTTAAGGCTAAAATAAAAACACTTATGAGGTGCATCATAAAAATATGAATAGGGAATTTACTTCTTTTTGGACAAATGCTAATATGGTGATAGCCAATCATTCTGAAATGTCAACTGACAATAGATGTTAAGGCTTAAAACACTCATCACATGCATCATAAATGAACAGGTCAGTTTTAAGGCATTAAAAATCCATTAAAAATTTTCATTGGTTGTCAGAAAATTGAGAGCTTGGGGTGATGCCATATGAAGCATAAATTTCCTTAAGTATCAGTAACACTGTATCTTCAGATTCCCTGAAACAAGAAAAAGAATGACACAATGAATTAAATACAGTGATAAAATATTGCATTAGGCATATAAAACCCAAAATAAATATGGATAATCATTTTAAAAAAAATGCACGCAGCCCACCTAGTAATAGCTCAATTTTTCATTGGCTTTAGTAACAATCAATAGGTATGAGTCGAACATTCCAATACAAATATTAAATTTTTCACTGGAAACGAACAAGTAGGTTGCCAAATCTTACTCAGAGGCCAAATACAATACATGCTGTAGTGCGATTAAATGTAGTATGTGATCTGCTACAGATGTAATGATCTCTTAAGGTCATGGACCAAACCCTAATATGCTCAATTCCCACATTTAAAACAACCATGTATTGGTGCCTGCCATTGGCGTAGGAAGGGGGGTGCCAGGCACCCTCCAGGAGGTTGAC
>JAQIXS010003181.1:0-19044 GCA_034700785.1 Rossiulus vilnensis
ATGTTCCGTTTATAAAATTGTAATACATTTCAGGGGGGAGGAGGTGGAACGTTATCCGACCTCTGAAAACATTTACTCTTAATGCACATTCCAAAGATGAGCATTGAAGGTTGCTTAACGGTTTCTTTCAAGTTAATTTAATTTTTTTTTAAATAACAGGAACATTTTCAACTATAAAAATAACTCAGACCTTAGTCAAGTAATGTATTCTGGACAATTTGTGCTACACGAGATAGGCCAGAATAGAGAGGGAGGAGGTTGTCGGATTAACAAAAAGGAAACTAAGCCAAAATCAATGAGAGGGATTCAGCTTATAGATTATGATTTCCAGCATAGAGAAATCCAGACTGATGCCAAACGGATGGAAAATGAGTCACGGGACAGGAAAGATTAATCGCACAAAACGTTCTTCAATTCCATAGGTTCATATGAATTTGTTCACATGTAGACTAGGCGAGGGTACATACCCTAATTTCTATACTCGAGCCTGAAATGTTGGTGAGCCTAAGATGTCAGCATTGTTATTAGCACGTATTTAAGGAAATTTATTTCTGTAATTCCAAGCTGCAAACAATGCATGAATATAAGCGTGAATAGGAGCGGGTTTTCGACGACAAAATTTCCCAGATTTAGACTCACCCCGACTCTCAGTCTCTCCGACATAAAATTCAAATGTTTTAGTCCTTCTCTGGGCAATTTCCATAATAACGAGCTGTGCAAGGAATTTCCCCTGGGGAAATCGCTGTCGTGAACCAGCGACGGTAAAACGCACAGGGAGCGCAATTAAGAGCACGGTTAATTTATTTTTAAATTCTGGCGAGAATGAACATTGTTTTTCCCGTCTTTAGGGAGCCGTAATCCGCTTGCCATTTCATTACTGCACTCTTAAAAAAGACAAAAAGTCAAATAAAAAGGGGATTGAGCAGGACTCCAGTTGAACGCATTAATGGCTTATGACGAAGAAAAGAGTAAAATAAAACAGTTCGGGTGAAAAAATATTTTTACGAGCTTTGTAAAAGCAGAAAACGGCTATTTTCATAGGCTGTTGCCTTTCCGGAAAAGGTCCTATTCCTGGAAGATAATTGCGTTACCTCATCGCTTACACGGAGAGAGACTCCGACTCTGACTCCGATGAGTCCTCAGGGGCCTCTGGAAAATGTTGTTGATGCAACGCCGTGCTATCATCGCTGTGAAACAGTTCACGCCCCTCTTTAATGCAATGCCAGAGAGACGCAATTTTAATGGCCACAGACGCCAAATCCGCAAAAATACATGGACATGTAAAGGTTGGACAAATTGCGTAAGAACAATGCTCCAAAAACGGACGCCATGGCTGGGAGGAAGAAAAGAAAAAAATGCACCACTAAGCAAATCCAATTTCGGGGCTTGACAACGAAGCTTAATAATATTAGTTTTAAACTTTATTATTGATAAGGCGTGAAAGAGGCATTCTCAGACAGCTGAAAAGGTTCAAAATTTAATTATAACCAAGATTGGGACGGGTCAGACAGATCCGGAATTAAACTGGCGTCTTCATGGCGTCTACAGCTCATTGCAGTCCTGAAATTCATTGAATGAATTCGCGTAACAGGAGTCATTACATTAGTATTAGGGTTGGATAATATAGGACAATACAAGAAATATTTTTAAAGAATATCCTCATCCATTATAATTTTCTGAATCTGGTTCTGAATTTGTAGAATTGGTTGTCCACTAGGGTCTTACTTATTTTTTATAATTTGACATTGCCCTTTTTACTTTAAAAAAAAGTAAAGTTGAAAAAACACGTTACCGGGTATGCACGTTGTGCGTCATTGAGAGGGAAAACCCATTTTCGGAGGTCGCATAGCGATTTTTTCAAGTTATTTAATAGTTTAGACACAAACGGGAGATTTTCAAATTACAGTGACCATAGATTTCACCTAATTTATTTTAGATACCAACATAGGCTACCATTTAAGATCAATCTGTCCATTTTCCAATCCTGTAAAAACGTCTCACTTCTGCTTAGAATTGTTTGCAAACGTTTTGTTGATTGTTATTAATCTTAAGTTTATATTACACATCGTAATGTTTATTTCAGAAGCCATCATTACGAAATTCATTGCGGTTGATATATAGTTTTATCAGTTTACATGCATGATAAACGCGATTAGTAATCCTGGCACCCAGAAGCCAGGTCAGTTAAGATAGGGGCGTATCAGTGTTTCTATGTACTTTTGTAATAACTTCTTTCCATCAAGAAGTCAAAATTCTGACTTATCAGAACTGCCGTTTGAAAATCGTGTGGAAATCCACTATTAATGATAAACACGCGGCAAGCACAACGTAAGCCAGTGACATGTTGCCGTGAAATACGACCTCGCAATGGCACTGATAGAATAAAACTTTCACATCACGTCTCTATAAATAATGGTGACTGAACTTTACAAATATTTATGACCATTTTCATATGTGATAGAGAAGACGTCGCTCGGCTTTGGCCGCCACTAAGCCCAATGGCAAAACGATGCCGTGTTTATTTATCAAAATCATAACTCACGTTAGGACTGATTAAAACGTTATCCCCTGCATGGGATCGCATTAATCACTCTCGCATCATCGACTATATTAAGGAGTAGGTCGGGCGAAAGGAGAACGGAAAGATTGCTTAAGTAGGGCATTTTGATCGCTGGTTCAGTGAAACACAATTAATAGAAATAAAATGCATCTTGGCTTAAAGAGATACGGTTTTTTTGTTTGTTTTATTTTTGTATTGCTTTTTTGAAAAATAGGATTAATGGGATATTTTTAAAATGGTAAGTTGGAAGGAATCTTTAACCTCAACCACGTTGATGGTGGAACTTGTCATTACAATTCACTTATGGAATTTTATTTAGCATGTCAGTAGACGCCGGAATCCACTTCTAGAAGATAGTCAGGAATTCAATTTATTGATGTTTTTTTAAATATATTCGTTTGTTTCAAATTGTTTTCTGCGAGATGTGTTTTTACAGTATGCCCATTTAAACGGGTCTTACCAAAGATTGAAAAAAGTAATTTGTAACGTGCAAAAGAGATTAAAATGACTTCACCTAAGAGCGTGACATTTTGATTGTTTTATTAAACAATATAATGCAATTATGTATAGCGACGTTGCACAACAAGCAGTCACATCTCTTGATCAGCAACGTGGGCTAGGCAATTACTGGCTGTAAAAGTTAACAAACAAAGAAGTCTTCCATGACGATATAGTAGACCACCTTCTGGTGATACTGAATTGCCATTTTTTAACTGAATTGCAATCTCAACTTGTCAGAATAACGAAGTCATCCACGGTGGCATGAACGTGACATTTTTTGTCACCACTATTTTTGCCCTTGCTAAAATCAAACTGTTAATTGGGAAGTTTTTCAATTAAGGCCCCATCTCTCTCTCAAGAGGTCTGCAACCGACATCTCGGAGGGTCTATTGAGCCATCAAGATAGTTCCAAGATCGATTACCCGCTTGAACTCGGGGCTTTTTTTTATCTTATATATAATTAATTTATTGACTGGTTGCTTTTTTCCCCCTACCTCACAGTTTGAATTCTCCATCGCCGCCTTTGGCTTTGGCTACAACGGCTTTAGGTGGCGTCCACACCCTATTTTACAGCCAATGGACCAGAATTCCATTCAGTAAACACTAGTGGTGCTGCGGTCACTGACCATCAATCCCATAGGAAATAGTTGGACACACAGATGGACAGCTGAAGCAATGAAAGAAGTCTTCGATACAGACAACGTCTTGGTCTTGCTGGTTTGCCAATGACTGCACCTGGCTGGTTCCAAAAAAGTAGTCCATCATTTCCTCGGTTTTTGTTTCTTTCTAGCCAGTATACACAGTAGCCATGGCCTATCAACTGGAGAAGTTATTGCAGGCAGTAAATCAATCAAGTTACGCCTTGATTGATTCGCCAATTAAGTGGCCGAAAAAAAAACTCAATCGCGAAATTCAATATCCTACCGGCTAAATTTACCATCATGTATGGAAGGTCACTACGAATATTCTTCTGAAAGAAATTCTGAAATTTCTATAATGTCTAGAGGCTTGCCTAGGCTGTTCTAAAACAATATACGCTTTACAATTGTGTATGGGTGTGATGCAATATTACAGTCGCCTTTGAGTTCAGATTTAACTCAAGATTAAGTAATCATAATTAATCATATTTATAATGTAAAATAAGACATCACTGGGTTTTGATTCTGCCACATGTACTTCAGAAAGAAGAATTTAGAATAAGCATGTTAGCATGACTTTTCAAACACTTTTTAAAACACTTCCAATTATTTAAATTTCAGATAATGCCTAACCTCCAACCTTCAACCCAAAACAAGTCCTACTCTTCTAATTGTTATTAACCGAAGTTTTAATTTTGCCTTTAAACTTTTAATATTTTATCTGATTGTATTGCCCAAAGATATCTATGTATATTTTGTGATTTGGTTTTTTCATTCAATATTCATTTAAATATTCTCACCAAAACACTTTGATCCAAAATATGCTAACTTTCGCTTTTGTTAATCCATATCGCTTATACAAATCAATTGGCTACCCATGCTTACCATGACTTATCCAGAATAATGCAGTTTTACAATTCCATACGGTTTTAAAGCCCTAAGACTGATATAGTCAATCGGTCATCGGATTTGTCCCAACGTGGGACTGTCAATTAGGTAACATTTTTTTTTCTTTTTCCCCTAAAAAGAAGAACCTAATCTCGATGAAAAATAGGCGTGGACAAAGACACGGATGCAGGGACCACCATCAACTGAAGCATTTTCTCAGGCTCTTCAATTGATTTTCAACCTGGATCAAAAACGGGGCAAAAAAAGCCAGGGGGATGACTGATCTTCCAGTTCGAACCACAATGAAAAACCTTTGAATGCGATGGTTTGGATTTATGCAGTCCTCTTGTGAATGCATTCAGGTGGGATCTATCACTGTCCTATGATTAATGGTGCGATTTTTTGTAGCCTTGGAAACAGCGATCGGTTTGATACTTTGGCATAGCGAATTCAACAATTAATCCGGGTTTTTTTTTGCGGTTTCGTGTTGGGCCATTGCATGTCGCTCGAATCATCCGTGTAATATTTCACAGACAAGTAGCTTGGAATTATACTTTTCAGCTGTTTTGTAGCTGTTTAACATTGGCATCATTTATAATCCTAATCTACTACTACAAGTTTACAACTAACTCATTTGAAAGTTGGAAAATTAACCAAATTGTCAATGTGAATGGATAGAAGTGAGCTTCAATATGGCACATAATTAGAAAAAAAAACCAGAAGCATTTGATAACGTATGTAAGTTTAAACAAATCATTAAACCGAGGATGGGTGACAGTTGAAGACACTGTCCATTAGAGAGGTAGGAACAACAGTAGCCATCAAAAGTATTCGGAGATGGTTTGTCCACTTGATTGTTTGCCTCTGAGAGGGAAGGCGACATTGACTCGCAGAACCACGTCCAGTTGAAATCCGTTTACACCGGAAGTAGTTCCTTGAATGTGAGAGCACTCAACTATACGAACAAGTTGATGGAATTCTGAGAGTTACTCTCTGAGTCACACGAATAGATTACAGATCTGACCACTAGAAAGCTGCATACTCTCAAGCTGCGTGTCCACTTGAGAGCTAAGAGGGAAATTACTATCTCGAGAGGGGCTACATTTTACTTTGTGTGTCAATTGGAACGCAGTATAGAACTAAGCCTCTTGGGAGAGGCTACTTTCGCTCTCAACTCTCAAGTGGACACGCATCTTCAGTTACTCGTGCGAGTTACTCTCCGACAGTACTCTCAGTACCATGTCTATTTGCAAATTACATCTCTCTCACCTCTCAATTGGACATCCAGCATTATTTATAGCTTTTCTCCAGAGGTTTCAATCCTGTGGCGCCACGTGCACTCTTGTTCAAGAATCTAGATTTCTGAACATGAAATATGTGGCGTATAAAAGTGGCCGTACGAGACATTGTAACCACTATCTGTGAAATAAATAATAAAAATGCAGGAAAAATACACCCCATATGTCAAACGGCTATCAGGATTTCCCGTTTTTGTTTAATATTTTAACATTTCAGATGATATATCTTCTGGGCATTTGGAGAGAAAAAAAGAAGAAGAAAAACACGTGTTGGGCTCATTATTGAAAAATTAGAATAACTGCATGCTTTCGTATTCTATAACATTTTTTTGGAATGTCTGCGCGCTTTTGTGTGCGGAATTCAAGGCGAAGCAGAGGTCGCTAACCAAATTGTGGCAAATTTGGGTTTCGTGTGCAGTGGCCAAAAATGGAGGTTCCAGCAGCGCAATTACCTGTTCGTCCATCTGAAGTACTGTACTGCACTTCCAAAGTGGCTTTAATCCAATTCCACGAAGGACATTCCATTCGAATTCCTCCTGCAGCCAAGGTGCACTCGACGTACGCCACTCTGTCCACCCTGTTGTCCGTTGGTCCTCTGCTGGACATCGCCATCAAGGACGACGTGAAATCCTACCAAATCCATTCGATCATTTTGACAGCCAACAGTCCCAAGTACCAGGAAATGATCGTGGAGAAACAAAACCGGATCAAGGAGGTCGCGGTGAAGGGCATTAAAACGGATTGCTTGGGAAGTGTTTTAGAATTTCTCTACACTGGTCATCTGGTCATCACCAGAGAGACGGTCAGGGACGTTTTGGAAATAGCTGACCAGCTGGACTTAACCCTTGTTAGTGAACAAGGCGAACGCTTTCTAAAGTGCTATGACGTCACCAACGCTCTGGACTTCCTCCCTTTGGCCATCGATTACAATTTGCTTGCGGTCAGTCGAGAGATCGCCAACTTTCTCAGACGCTATGCGGCTCTGGTGTTGGAAAATGAGCATTTCGTAAAAATGGACCTTGACTGTCTACTCAGTATCATAGGTTAGCTATTTACCTTAATTATATTCATCATCAGCCATACAATCCAAGGTGCAGTGTTAAAAACTTCCTCAGGGCTAAATTGCAGTTTACTTACACTCTTCATTGCTGGAAAAGTGGTCAAAATACATAAACAAAGTTGAGGAAGTACACAGATGACGAATACGTGAGGAATTTATTTGCGGAAAGAAACAAATTGGGAAGAAATATTCAAAATTGGGAGAGATAATGTACCTACACTGCATAATATTTATTTACAGTTTTAAACGTAGAATAATGCATTTTAAAATGTGAGCAAACTATTCCAGCCTTCCTCACATTTCCGGTTGGCTTGAATGCTCATCTGAACGAAATCTGCGAGATTAGCAATAAATAACAGTTAACGCTGTAGAAAAGCTCTTAAATTTCCATTAGTTTGGGCGTGTCAACAAAACCTTACATATATGTACATGTACATGCACAATAAAACAATTAAACATTCTAGTATATCACACACGTACTTCAACACAACTGAAAAATTGCCAATCTCCGGGCATCAAGGGGAATTTTATTTTATTTTTAAAAAAAAACCAGCACGTTTTTGAAACATTTTATATATTTTTTTTCAGATTCGGAAGATCTCACTTGTGAAACAATGGTCCTCTATAAGAAAACGATTTACAAAATTGCTTCTGTAAATTGTCTTTTTTAGTTGTGTCACTGTTGAAATACGTGTGCGATATAACAAATTAACTTCATATGTCACCCTGAAAAAGTATATAGTACTCTAAAATTGATGGATTCTGTTTGTAATTAGCCAGTTTGAAGAACCTTTTCCATGTAAACCTTTAACTAATATCTAAATATAATATCTCAGCTCCTATGAAGTTTTTAAGTTTTCTTCCGAAGATGTCATGGTCTGAATGAGTGCAGTAGAGCTCCTTGCATGCAGAATGAGACGTTTCATTCCTGTTCGTGTTTTTCATCCGATAGAATTTGGAGAGTCTTACAAAAACGACGATCTTTTTATTCTGGACAAAGTCCTTCAATGGATTTCATACAGCTTGGACGCTCGAAAAGCTGACGCTGCGAAATTGTTGGCCAAAGTTCGCTGGTCAAACATTCCCATTGAGAAGATCGATTCAACGATGGATGCTTATCCTGATCTCTTCGAATCGATGGAGTGTCAAGATGCAATCTATGAGGCATTCAAGTAATTTTTATTCATCTGTCGAACTCGCACCCGTAATAAATAATCTATGATTAGTCAATGCTTTGCAGATGTCATGCCCTCAAGGCCGTTGAAGAAGGGTATCAACCCAGAGTGGCCGACTGGAAAAACGCACCCTTTTTCGAAAATTTGTCTCGGATGTGATGCCAGCAATGAAACTTCATCCTGACTGCGTTTGCGCTTTGGAAAACGTATTAATCGGATTAAAATGCTCATATTTTTATCTCTGGACATGGCTTCAAAAACAATTTACACTCATACATCGCTTAAAGGCCTACATATGTTTCTGTAAAGTTGGCTGTAAAGCGAAATGCTATACAACGAAATATGTTTTTACCTAAAAACATTTAGGCTATAAATTACATAGGATGCGTTCCAAAGCTCATTAAAAAAAATTACAAAATCACTTAAGTAGCACAGTCTAGAAATGTATCCAAACAGTTGCAGTCTAAAAATTAACAAAATTGTAAAACAAAAATGCTTATAAGTTATACCAAAAATTGTGAATTGTCTGAATGGCCTTTGGTTAACGTTTGCTCTCAAACGCCAAATTCACTTTAGCACAGAATGCTTCCATACGCCTCAAAAACTAATTTACTTTCACGTATTTGTCTTAGAAAATATCATGTTTCATAATGTTTCGCCGTATAATGAAACGTGGACAAAACAAAAAGGCATTATAGCGAAGGCAAAGCATCGTTGCTCTTGAATATGGTGTTGTCAAAAATGGCCCAAAATAAAGCAGTACGAAACAAGTGGCGCCATCTAGGGGCGGGAAACGGCCCTGGCCCAGACGTCTCAAATTTCAATCAATTTTAATGGGTCTGTTGTCTGTTTTGTTGGGTGTGTTCGTGGATTTAATTCGGCTGGTGAATAATAATTGAGTCGCGGATTTCGACCCGGACCCCCGAAAATTCGCCGAAATGGACGACGCGTCCGCGGATCTCACCCCACGGACCAGAAAGCGAATTAATTTGAGGCTGTCATCGCAATTAACCTTACCAATGTATGCAGGTAAATGCATTTCACCAGTGAGAAAAGCGATCAGGTTTTTAAATTCCGACATTTCCGGCGCTAAGCTCTCATAATTCGACCTCATTCGCTGTAATGCGGGAGAAAAAAATAATGCTGCGTGTTTGCATGGTTTGCCCGCTTTCAGGGGCAGCAAGCTCTCGAAATACCCCTGAAGAAAATACTCGAAAATAGGAACGAGTGGGAGGCAAAAAAACGAAAGTCCTAGAGGTTCACGTTCTCTTCGACGTATTTCTGCCATTGAGTAAACATTTTTCCTGGGGCGTGGCCAGGAAAATGGTTGAGGTTTTGAAGCGTACTATACATTTAGTTCAAACTTAATAAACCAGCCAAGAGAGAAATGAAATTTTTGGCTGTTTACGAGTACGTTACCCTAGCTCAGCTGCTTGATGAAATCGCAGAGCTATTTTTGCCCTACACCCTCTTGGCTGGCGGCCAAGGGTGCGATTGCATGGCCCCCTTTATCTTGCGGTTTCCATCGTTAAAAAAGGTGCGGGTGAGTGCATGTAGCAATGAGCATTGCGGTCATCGAAGATTTGGCCATCGAAGGTAGGCCAGGTAGAGAGGCCAACCCAAGGGGTAGCCTGCCTGAGGTGCATCACCTGATGCTTGTCATTGTCTGACACTTTCAGCCAGCCGGTTCCTGAAGAAGCGGCTTTCGTCCGCCGCCGAACTCATCAAATCGTCCGAATTCTGGCTGCACACAACGCCCAGCAAAGACTGTGATATAGTCGTTACATTCCCTCCAAACACCAGCGAATACACCGTCATGTGGATCCTCACCCGTCTGCGCAACCAGATGCCCGACTTGGAGGTGCATCTGAGAAAGCATAACATGACCGGCGTCTACGGCCTCTACTTGACCGCCAGCTGGAAAGGGTAGGTCCTCGCACTGAGGTGAGGAAATCAATCATAGCAGTTGTCACTGTTACCCAATTTTATTCTGATATCACAGGAGTGTGCAACTTACACTTATGAGCAATGGAACTGGGCAACCTACAGGTATTAGAAAATGCTTTTTATAGATATCCAGTTTAAAATCGGAAAATAATCTTTTGCAAGCAATCTACTGTTCTTTAAACTGCGTCTAATGTCTGGAAAAGTTCTCATTAATTTCTTATTAAAAGCCTTGAAACAACAGTGAAATATTAGCATTTTTTGGACATCTAAATGTTTAGACCTCTGTCACCATAAAAGAGTTTTTGCAGGAAATTCCATGTTCCAAAATCGAAAAGTTGCAATGATAATGTTTTGCATAATTTTTTGAAGCACGACGCATTTTCTGTATAATTGGTGTGAATTTATGGCGTTGCATTTTTCAGGCTATTATCCTAAGCAATTTAAAAAGGAATTTTTGTAAATTTAAGTGCATTTGAAAGTGATTTCAATTGTTCACAAAACGAGCTATTCCGATTTTAAATTGGATATCTCCTTGTGGAACCAAATTAGTTTTTAGTACCTTTAGGTGGGGCTTTTTCTTTGCTCGTAAGTATATAAGGCGTTAAATTACAGGGTTTGTACCAAACTTCACGAAATCATTTTTCTAACCATCTCTGACTTTTCCTGACCAACCCAAATACATTTCCCTGGCTTTATGAAGACAGATTCTGTAGCAAAAAAAAACATTCAAACCAACAGTGACATAAAGGCAATATTTATTAATAACAAACTTTAATAATTTTTCAGTTTATGGGTAGTTTCATTTTTATCAGAAAAATTAAGGAAAATCACTAATGTCAAATATTTCGATAGCTTTTTCGAAAACCTAGATTGCAAAAAGTTTAATTCAGTCTGCAGTCATATAACAGTATCTTTTTAAGAACAAGGCTAAACATTTTTTTAATCTTCGATTTCAGTCTACATTTAAAATACAATATTTAAAAAAAAAGAAACCTTATCGTTCCCCATCGTTCACTATTCAAATTTGTTTATCAAGGGAAAGCCAGAGGCGAAATTTGTAATAAAAATTAGTCGCAAAACTCCATTTCCATTGCATTTAGAGCACTTCCATTGGAAGAGCCACTTAAAATGCCCCTCATAAATTCAGCACTGGAGCATATTCAAAAGGAATTTCTCCGACTTTTCCTGATTTTTGATAAAAAACGGACTTTTTCCTGATTATCAATGACTTTCCTAAATTATGTGGAAACGTGGAAAATTGCATGTTCGTGACAGTCCCCATGCAGTTACATAAAATGATCCACTCTTACTAGCTTTTGTCCCATTCTTTTCCATGTTTAGCATGTATCGAGAGGCAGAATCTCTTCGCATTCGCAAAAGACTTAAGGCAGAGTACGGAGGAGGCCTCAAAGAGTTTGCGCATCAAAATGCCAGTTACTACGAGGGCTACGAAGATCACGACAACTTCTTGTCCAGCCAGGAACGACAGACCATAGTTCAGCACATGTTGCTCAGTCTAAGAGCCACCGAAGACGAAGATTTGAACGGAATTAAATTCGCCGAAGGACAGGCGATTAGTAAGAAGATTTACGCCAAGACTAAATGCTTATCAAACATTTTTCTCGGTTGAATAATTCGTCCCTTTCTACTATTTCCAGTTCCTAAATGCCTGTCTGAGAAAGTCATCTCTCAAGTGTTTCCACTGCATAATCGAGACACCTTGCACCACTTGACACAAATCTGGGTTCAAGCATTTTTCAAGTTTCAGCCGTTGGGTCAGTGGCTCAACTCAGTTTGTTTTGCATTCGAAACTGAATTAATCGGGTTGACATGTCGTTGCAGATCATATCTGTGATTATTTCGGTGTTAAAATCGCCATGTACTTCGCCTGGTTAGGCCACTACACAACGGCTCTGACAATCCCGGGAGCTTTCGGCTTTTTTCTCTGGATTTTTTTCTACGGAAATCAAGTAAGAGCGAAAACCCATGATAATTGCTGCGAGGACACCGTGGCGTTTTGCCTCAGCCTGTTAAGTGATCGTTCCTTCTGCAGGCAACCGAAGATATTTGTTTTGTTTTATTTGCCTTTTTTAATGTGATTTGGACAACGCTTTATTTGGAGTCTTGGAAGCGAAGGCAAGCCGAACTGGCTTATCGCTGGGGTACTCTCGATCAAGCCAATGCTCTTCTCGAGGAACCACGAGCACTTTTTCAGGTACGTTCACCGATTTCAGATGGAGGTATAAATGCGGTGTATGTTCCACACCTATTAGTACTACATTGTTGTAGTATCGCAGTTACAATTTTCACTTCATAAGATTAAGGGTGTCCCAATGTGTAAAGTATTTGTATCATATGCCAACATGTTGCATTTCCCAAGCACTATGATGAAATTGTACTTCTAAAATACACTTTGTTTAAAGTTTTATTATGGAATTGGAGTATTTGGGTTGAGTTTGGTTGGTTAATTTGGTACTGGCGCTTCCTCAACTCTACAGATGGAGTGGAATGTCTCCAATAACATTTTGTGCTGAAAGAATGTATTTTGGGGGAGTGGGTGGGGTATGCCCCTACATTTACAATGGCATGGTTTCGCACCCTTGAAATGTTGGTGTAAAAAAAATGAAAATTCTACTTAATCTGTATTTAACGTAAGTTTAAAAAATTATTTGCAAATTGAGACCTTCGTTAATTTTCCATTTTTTCTTCTTCGGTAGGGTCTCTGCGTTAGAAGTTCGGTGACTGGCAGACTCGAACCTCACTACCCCAACTGGAAGCGCAACATATTCCGCTACTGCGTCAGCCTTCCGGTAGTGCTAACATCTTTGGTGCTAGCCTGTGTATCCATTTTCAGCATTTTTCGGTTAGAGGTACGGGTACCCAAAAGCTAGCTGTACCGGGGTATTTGAAGGAAAGTGCATTTGGTAAGCGAATAGTTGTATTCAAGCCAGTAGAGCTCGTTAAGAATATCTACCTGTCACGAGTTGCATCCAACCATGCATTCCTCCACTTTTAGTAGGTTGTTTACAAAATTAGAGCCAACAATCCTTAAAACGCCCCTTCAACAGCACAAAATAAACCAACACAACACGTGCACTGAACTGCATTCTAGCTGTGTCACTTCCTACACCTCGGTATAGCACTTCCGTTCTTTACTTCTTTCACGATTATCTTTACCCATTTTCCACTCCGCAGCATTGGTGGTTGAACACGATGGAAGCATTGGAGTATCCATCGTGGATGGCATATTTGCCCAAAATTTTCCTAGCCCTGGTGATCTTCATCATGGATGAGGTATATCACCGCATAGCCCTGATTTTAAACAATTTAGGTGAGCATTATGTGCATTTTAAGGAATTCCTTTTTCGTAAACTTGGTTTAACCCACTGAACCTTTCAAAAGCTACATGTATCTCTACCCAATTCGCTAAATGAACCTTTAGGTGTTGGTCATTAAATTGCTCATACCCTGCTTCTTTTCTTGCTTTTACTATCTTTATTGCTAAACACCTAAAGAAAACTACAGGTCGGATGAAGAATACGAAAATCACTTAACAATTAAAATGGGAGTGGTTAGTATTGCGTGTTAGTCTTCTTGCATGGTTACGAGCTGCAAAATATCCAGAAATTTCTGAAATTCATCCAAAACAAAATATCAGAAATATGACAAAGTTTAAGCTTTCTTCTTCTACGAGAGGATTGAAATTTTTTTGCTTCAATTAATTTAACTATTTTTTAAGTCATGAATATGTAGCTCTTTATAGTGAACTTGACTGTTCGCCATTTCTGCATGGCCAACTTAAAACTATTCCTATAGTGGTAGCTAGAACGTTTTAAACACTTTCTAAGTCTAACACGCATGATATTTAATTTCCAAATACCTGTACAAATACATGTATTATATAAATCATGAATAAATAACAAAGCTCAAGTGTAAATGGACCGAATTAGCAAAGCTGATCACATTCTGTAGAGAAGCATGATTTGTTTGAAGGAAACTTTAACACAAGGGCATTTCTGCCAACTCTGAAATTTAGGAGTACATGTAACTTGGAATATTTGTTGCATATTACCATTGCTTAGTTTTGCTCATTTGGCCCATTCAAAAGAGTGCAATGGATTCTAACCATTGCCAACTGTTTTAGTTTCAGTTTATAAGTGCTTTTATATCACTTTTCTACATTGCCTTCTATTTGCAAAACATGGAAAAATTAAGAGACGTAAGTTGAATCAACCGTTGCCACATATGGATGAATACCTTATCTTCAAAATGATTAATGAAGAAAACATTTTTCCTTAGCTCTTGGCAACTCTACTTATTACAAGACAAATCATGGGAAATATAAAGGAATCGTTTGTACCTTTTGTTATGGGGCGCTGTAAACTAGTGTATTTGCACTTGCAATTCTTTGGAAGTCCAGCAACAACACCATCGGCCGAAGGAAGTCCAGCACCAGAATTTCCACGACATACATCGAGCGAAACTTTAAAGTCTGACAGAATCAATATCACTCAAGCTGAGCATGAGAGCAACATGTTTAAGGTATGAACATCAGAGTACAAGTTCATCACAATTTGTCTTGCATTTATCATTTTTTTTGTAACTAAAAATGTAAATCTCAATTTGGTTCTTTTAATTTTAGTACAGTGGCACCTTCGATGACTACTTGGAAATGTTTATACAGTTTGGATATGTTATGCTGTTCTCGTCAGCTTTTCCAATGGCCGCTACCTGTGCATTTCTTAACAATCTGATTGAGATAAGAAGCGATGCTTTCAAGCTGTGTTGCAGTATGCAACGTCCATTTAGTGTGCGTGTTGCCAACATTGGTGCATGGCAGGTTTGTGATACGACTTCAATAATCTATGATTCTAAGAGAACGTGGTTTTAGATATCATTACCAGGTTTCCTTTTTAGATTATGATGGAGATCATGGGCGTTATTGCGATTATAGTGAACTGTGCCCTGATCGGCATGTCTGGTCAAGTGCACCGCTTGTTACCACATCTTTCCACAACTGGTACCATTGTCTTGATTATTGTGCTCGAGGTATTTCTCCTTCCAGAAGAATATTTGCACAAAACGAATCACTGCATGCAGTCTGCAACCATGCTCGAGTCTAAGGTTATGCTTGCATAAATAAATTCCATTTTAATTTTGAATTTACCTTTCTTCAAGACATACATGTATAAGATCATGCAGACTCGAAGTAGGGCTGCAGTGCGAGTCAGTGGTGGGGTGCTTTACTTTTTTTGTCCTGTTTCAAATATATTCTACTGACTATTTCTCTCCTTAGCACTTGCTGCTGGCAATCAAGTTTGGGTTGGCATATGCCATACCTGACGTCCCAGCATGGGTAGAAACCGAAATGGCTAAAGTGGAATTCAGAAGACGAGAAGCTCTTAGAGTAACATTATTTCTTAATACGATGAAAATATCTGTAAAACCATATTAGTTTTGTACATCCCAACCATTATGGTCGTGAAAAGTTTTAAAGAATAGAACATTGTAAGCAGTATTCTTTTCTTAGGAAATGGACTATCTGCGGACTTTCAACATCGACAGGTCCAGCGAAGGTGAAGGGAAATTCGACGAAGATCAAGCAGAATTTAACGCCAATGATGAGCAAGAAGTAGATGAAGAGAGTGACCAATGTAATATAGGAGACGATTTCTTCGACGCCGAAGAAAGCATGAGTTCAGATGGAAGTCACGTGGCGTTTTCCAGCATTCAAATTTGCCCTACAGATTTAATCGGAATTCCTGTAAGCAGCCTCATCTGTGATGGCACGCCTCCTGAGCACAACCATCAACAAGGCGCTGAAGAAAATGGTTTGCAACCCGGCGTGCGCCAAAGAAAACGCAATTCTTTGCCCTCGATCGAAGTATTGGCAGATCAAGCCCAAAGAACTGTTGCTTCGCTTCCATTCCTTAATCTCCCAAAACACCACTTAAAACTGCCCCTGGGTCTGAAGCTAGGCAGGAAGAAGTCGCTTTCAAAGGAATCCAGCAAAGAGCCAAATGAGGAATCTTCGAGCGAAGACGAGCCTCTAATCAGAAAACCCTCGAGAAGATTTTCCCTTTTCCCGCTTGGCAAACGTTAACCATCTGTCAATGCACATTTACTGCAGCTATTACTCAAGATCGTTTTATCCATCCATTTTTATTGCTGCTGCTGGTATAACGCACTTCGTGCAATATTTGTTCTGACGCATTCTATGCATCAACTTACCGGAAGTACAATATCTAGCACCTACAAAGATGAGCCGCCCACATTTGATGTCATGGACAAAGTTTTTTACGATTACTTAAAAAACCCACTACCACGTGTCTTAAGCACATTTTCAATCGTCAGACTAGAGCAAAGCTCGATTTCAGAAATCCTTTACTGACCAGGTTCCTCAAAATATAAGCATAATTTGAAAAATACAACTAGACATATTACACATGCCAGCCACTGGAAAATACATGCCTGGAATATGAGTTTGTACAACACCTCATGACAATTTGCAAAATCCTGACAAATTGAGCTTTCTTTGGATCAGTCATACTGAAATTGATCATGCAACGTATCAATCCAAAATGTTCAGATTGCTTTGCTGTGATTTTTATTATGTTTGTTGTGAAGTATTATCCTTGCCCATTAATATTTCACAAATCTTTACCTCGTTTCCAATTCATTTTCATTGCTCAATGTTAAAAATAAAGCTTTTTACAAGTACAAACAACCCTGTCAGAAATTAATACGCCTATGCATTTTTGCCAGACATTTAATTTTCCTTCAATTATACAGGTCTCCAATCACTGACCGTTTAATCTCTTTGCATCATTTTTTGCCTGGCTAACTTCTTCTTGGAAGGCTTTTTCTTAATAGGCTCATCCTCAGCTGGCTTAGCAATCACCTGCTCCTTTTCAGTCAAAATCAACTCAATATGGCATGGACTGCTCATATAAGCTGAAAAAGGAAAAAAAGTTCTAAAAATCCAATCGGAGAGCAACTGCTGGTTTTTTCGGGTCTGATTAGTCAAAATCAAAACTTACGATTAATTCGACCATGAGCTCTGTACGTTCGCCTCCTCATGTGGGGGGCACGATTCACTTGGATGTGCTCAATAACTAAGTGATCGACGTCCAATCCCTTTAAATCTGCATTACTTTCGGCATTTTTCAATAACTGTAGCAAAAATTCTGCACTCTTTTTGGGCCATCTTCCTTGCGTGCATTTCCATTGTTTAGCCTGCAATTAAGATATAAAATAAGTCTTTCAATTTTTGCATCAATATATGCAATCATAGGGTTATAACAGGATTCTTTACTAAGTAACACTTCCATGAATGTGGACAACTATGCAACATAACCAGACAAAACAAATTGCATTTGCATTTAAGAAGTTCTTGGTAATGCACTTGTCTCCCAAAATCCAGTGCAAAGTGGATCCCCTTACGCAGGTATATTTGGCAGCATGTTTCTGCATAGCGAACGATTTAGGCTGGAATACACACATACAAATTCACTTCCGCACCTAATGTATTCCAGCTATTAGATCGCAGCCTTGACTACTAAAGTCGAGGTAAAAAAAATCCCTTACTAACATATTAAGCGTTAGGGTCAGGTTAGGTTTCATTAGTTTATGGGGATAATTACGCATAGTTCAGTTTGCGCCTTTTGGTACTTGCGATAGTTCGACATAATTGCCACACTACTTAAAATCCGCAATGCAAGGAAAACACTTGTCCAGTAGTCCAGGCAGACAATGGAATTTCATAAAGGAAAAAATATGTAGTCACGTGTAGGGAGAGTTAAAGATGAGTACCAGTACTCAATGGCAAGCTTTATCTACACTTGGCTATAGTACTAAAGACAATTTTAAGCAAATTGTAATGCTTACAGACAGCAAGGAAGCTCAATTATCCGGGTAAAGTAATGGTTATCCGATGTTTGGATTAACAGAGGTGAAACAACCTCGGATGAGCTTTCGGATCATAACAAAAAGTTGTTCAGTACTGGCTCGTTATACCTATCGTTATACTAATTTTTAACTATGCTTTCAATTATTGAAGTTAAGTCATAGTGCAGACTTAACCTAGCAAGGTGGCTTAGTGGCAGCATTTTAGTCTAGCATTTGGAGACCAGTGTTTGAATCCAACGTAAGTTTCCACAATATTTCAAAGTGAATGCCTTGATAGTGCCTCAGCACTCAGCCATGACCATGTTTCCATCCCAATGTTTCCATCCATATCGCATGGCATTAATATGCTGACTGCCAGGTATCGAATAGAACGGACTTCCACTGTAGGCCTACTTGCATGTCACAAATTTATAAAATACAACATTTATAAATGACGTTTTGAGAGCCTTCTTGTAATGCTGTCCACAATTAATGGAATCATTCGCCCACAATCATTAATGATAAACAAAAGGTGTAACATTTACACTAACTAAACTACTTCGATCAAGGAAAAGATTCACCTATGGAGCTCTTCTAGGTGCAACTTTAATTACTACAAAAACGTTTATACCTGGGCACATCGACCAACGCCTCCGTTGAATCTCTTGAATGGCACACATTCCTTCTTTCCAACGACGTTCTTCAAGAAACGCTGGGCACGCCTCAGATGCATCTTTTTGATAGCCTGGGCTGTTTCTCTAGTATTCTAAACCCCAAAACGGTTGTTAATATATCATTTGAACGCACAAAATACTTTAATGAATAACAGGTTTTTCTAATAAAACAATACCTTGAAATGCACGCGAAGGTTGGAGCCTCGTGCCTTGCAAGCTGCAAAACAATACATGTAGAGTTCCAAAAAAATCGATTGCCAAGTCTCAAATATTTTATAGCTTTTGGATCGAGCATATACTCACACTTCGCAGCATTTTCCGGCTCCTGCGAATACCGACCCATTATGACGCGACACGTACAGTGAGAACGTGGACGAGACGCCGCAGATTTGCAACGCACAAGAGACAATAAATTT
>JAQIXS010003182.1:0-19044 GCA_034700785.1 Rossiulus vilnensis
GAGGCTGCAGGGGCCGCTGGGGCAGCCGGGGCCACTGGGGCAGCCGGGGCCGTTGGGGCTGCCGGGATTGCGATGGTCCGCGCATTTAGCCGTCTGGATACCCTCGGGTAGCCATTGTTTTTGACGTCCGTAAGAGCTCCAAAAAAAGGCACTTGTTGCATTGTCCGCAGGACATAATCCACTGTCCAGGCGGTCAAACCGAGGCCCTGTTGCGCTGGCCCTTCCGGGGTCTTGGTTACCGCGGTCCTGCGGCAGGAGGGCGGTACCCTGCACCTCCACCATGTAACGTTGGAGTGCGGGGGAGAGATGATAAGAACTCAGTCCAAGCCGAGGAAAGGGTTAACAAAGCCTTTAATCGCGACTGGCGAATTAAGGATCACATAGCAACGCGAATGCAAGTTGTACCCGGGGAGCAGGAGTGCCTTCTGCACAGGGGCAAGGCCCCAGCCGGTCTGTCTTAGGGTCAGCATGCTCCTGCTTATAAAGGACCCGGTGGCCGCCAGGGGGACATTCCTTTGGCATGGCCCGCATTCCTGGTGGGGTCACACATTCCACCGTGACACCTTATTGCAATAAGATTAAAAATTTTAACAACTATATAGAATAGATACCAAAACTGCAAAGTAAGATCGAAGGTGGATAATAAGAGGGGTATAAGATTTTCCTTTACACTGGTAGAGCGTTGAAATTTGAATCCATGTAAATTATGCAAAAGAAGCTTACAACACATCTTATTTGTCAACGTAACGGTCGTTAACATTTTCATTTATATGAAAATAAAGTACTTAAATATTTTAAAAATTAAATGTGAAAGTTTTAATCACCGTGCTTTAGTTGAAATGCAAAAGAACGAATACAATAATTTCATTTTAGTGTTAATAAGTCTTAAGGTTTATGCAAGTATAATGAAACATTAAATCGTGGAATGCTCTTATAAAGTATATTTATATAAACATGTAAAATCCTATGAATATATCAGTTATTACCTTACTCACAGTATACATTAAGTATACTCATAAACATCAATTATTAGTCATTGCCACTTACCTCAGTTTTCGTTTTCGTGCTTTAGATCTACCATTGTTTTCGTTTTCATACATAAATGTCATGCTCTATTTCATGCATGAAATAAGCAGAGAAAACTGTGCATTCTTGCGAAAAATCCACTTCCGATTTCAAAGCTTCAAATACTGCACATATAGGATTTACTCATGCGTACATTTATTTTGTACTGACATCAACATAAATATCACTTACTACGAGCGCCCCACGCTTTCGTTTTCAGTGATGTAAATCTTTAAATCTCTATAGCTGCATTTCAACCAAAAGCATAGTGATTTAATTTGTTTCATACCTGCAAATTATTCGTTGTCAGTTGGTTGACTTGCTTAAATTACACTTTGAAATTATTTTCACTCATCCTTTAACTTATAGGCTAATAGTGAACCGGTCAATTTACTACACGAATGCAAGTTGGAAAAATAATTAGGCATACAAGTAGTGATTTGACATGAAAATGAATAGCACAAGTCATTTTTTGAAATAAAGTTATTTTAAGTGGTTAATTACAGTGTACATGTATGTTTAACGCGTTTTGAATTGAAATTCAAGGTAACAGAAAAAAGCTCAGATGTCATCATTTTACGTCATTTATCAAGACATGCTTAGTAATTTTTTAGTGAATTTTTGAGAACCATGTCATACAGAGAAAACACTGGCTATAACACATTCTACAAGTAGCCAACATCGACAAATACATTTTCAGCATTTCTTTCATTCATTTCTGATAAGGTACTCAAATTCAAATTTTTGGCTTAACAAAAAATACTAAACTTAATTTTTATTAGTTCCCAAATTTGAATTGTTGACGCAACAAAGAAACGCGTTTTTAAAGTTTTTACAATCTAATGTAAATAGTTATTTCTAGAATCTAATTGATTAATTCTATTCAGTACCTGCGCTAATCCCTTTGTGTTAATATTGCTAAAATACCTTAAGGAGAGCAATACATTTTAAATTCATTATTTATAGTTATGCTGAAAGTTTGACTACAGCATTATATTAATCACTTACATTTTAGAACACTTTGTTTAATATAAATGTAAAATGGTTATCACTCCATCAAATTGTTGGAGTAATTGATTTAAGAGGATATAAATGGATTGGCCAGAATAATCTCTGGCTGCTGTACAATTTCCTATGATTGGAATAAATGTATCTCTACATGCTATGTGCATTAAGACATTGCCTGTGATTAAAGCATCGGAAGAGATCTAAAGAAAAAACCTTCTTTTGTATTTCATTTTATGTCCATTCTTTTACACCTCTGTACATGTCTGATTAACTCATGTAATCTTCTTATCGACACTTCCACATATTACTGTCTCACATACAGGTGTAAATTTCACGTTGGGTGTGTTTCTGCTAATTTCCTTATTAATTGTCACCTACACCCTGTTTCATTACTTTTTATTAGCTTGACTAGGACAATCCTCACACTGATTTACACATCTACATGAATCATCGTTTGAGATTTAACTTACTTATTATTCCCTTAACATGGGACAGGTTGGATCGGTGCCAATCGATGGTTCCGTTTTCCTATTCATTTGAAATTAACTTAACATGGGACAGATAGGCATTTTGTATATTCTAATCATTGCTTCCAATTTAATTAAAACTCCATTTCTTATGTAACATTATCATTGACTTAATTCAAAGGGCATCTGTTGTTAGTATCTGGATTTTCATCTTGCAAATCGTCAAGCGCATATTGATTACTTCCATCACAAACAATAACAAAAAATTGCTTTAATTTAAATAATTTGCATAATACTATAGATGGCGTAGCACTGCTGGAATTAAAACTGGTGTTAGGTCAGTTTATCTTAAACAGATGCTAAATTCCAGAATTTAAAGCATTTAACATGAGCTAAATGATTTTCGTGACAAACCATTTACAATAAATATTGACAAACTGAGGTATCCAATAAGAATAAACGTGTCAACGTGCTTGTCAAATGTGTTATCTGATGAAACTTTACCTATTTTAATTAAAAATTAAGTGTAAAATGTGAATTGTGACTATTTCGATTACACTTGGATGCTATGGAAATAGTCAACGCCCATGTTATCAGTGCTCAACAACACTTAAATCAACGAAAATAATAAAATACCAAAGCAGTTTATTTCTAATGCTGCTTAAGCAGCATTTCCTAGCACAATATCTAACAATAATTCTTTTTGTAGGCTCCCGAATGCACTAGTTGCCAATGCATTATGAAGCTACCAGGCTTTCAAGCGTACAAGTGCTATTGTTTATAATTTTAAAAAATATTGCAAAAGCTTTGGTCATCATTTTTTTTAATTTCATGGAGAAAAAATATATGTACTTAAGTGTGTTAAAAGCATTAATTTATTTGGCACTTATGATTTGTTGAATGTTTTAAGGTCATGTGTTTGATTGTTTTGAGTTAAAATTATTTTTGTTTTTAAAAATGGTAAATTTGTTTTGTAAAATATATCAATATTGTGAATATTTTAATGCACATATTGCACAAATAATGCAGATAATTTTGCTTCTAACATTGTAAGTCCAATATAATTTTTTTCATTAAGCACATCGAAACATTTTGTAGGTGAAATGGAAGACAATTATTCACTAAATATATACAAATCTAGTCAGGATAGACTAATTAGTAAAAATGTAATTTAGTAAGAATGACTTAATTTACTATCTTTACACATCTAATAATACTTGTTTTATTTTCACTCCATACAATTGGGAGTCGATAAACCAGATACAACTGTATTTGAATTTAGATTGTCTGCATGGTGTGATGTGTATGAGGACAGTTGGATGTTGATTATAACATAGCTAGAAACGTCGTAGCAGCAAATTCGTTTAGCAGTGAATAGTGATCAAGCAGTTTCCCCTCAACGTTTTTGTTTTAATTTCTGCAGCACAGAACCAAAAAATAACTTATTTTTTGATACTGCTGGGCTTAATTTCTGTATTAAAGTCTAAGTGATTTTCGGTGAAAATATATTTTTTATGTGATTAAACTGCTTTAGGATGAGCATTATGTAAAAGATACCCAAGTAGCTTTTGTCTATACAGAGCTAGAGATAGTAGGCTTACGTGCGTGTGTAAGTATGTGTGTGTGTTTCTCACCACTGGTGATTTTTCATAACCATGAAAAGTAAAACATTCTTACCGCTTCTATCAATTAATGGAATTTGGAACGCGAATTTTTAAAAATTAATCATAAAATATCTACTTTGATCTGAATTATTCTAAAAATATGAAATAATGGAATGCCGTAGATAAAAAGTTGATAAAACTGAGATTGTAAATCATAGATTTTGGCCTAAATTTTTATAAAAATTTGTTTAACAATTTCTTAAACTTTTTAAAAATTTCTAAAACTATTAGTAATTAACAAAACACTATAGGCAAAACGTTTAAAAGCAAAGATCACAAATCATCGAATTTTGAACAAATTCTGTACAAAATTTACTTGTAATACGAGTAGTTAAAGGCATGCTTAATGCGTACAATTTTGAAACATTCGGATAAAATCGGACCTATGTCTTTGAGAAACATTACTTAGGAATATCAAATATCAAAATATCACAGGATAAAATCATTAAAATGAAAACAGTAAAAATCATTAATTATGGTCTAAATTTCTGTACAAAACTTGTTTAAAATATAAATCAAGTAAACGTCGCAGGCATACGATTATGAAAACAAAGACCATATATATTTCGGTAAAAATTTGCTTATTGTACACAATTTCCCTTAGAAAATAGTTAAAGAAACTTCGTAAACTAAACGTTTCGAAGAATTAATCATAAAAATGGATTTTGCTTTATAATTCGCTAAATAATTAATTGTTGATATATATTAATAATGCTCCATAGGCAAATATTTTTAAAAGAATGGTTACTAATCTATGAGATGGCTTAAAATTTATTGAGATTAGTAATATTATATTTTGGATTTAGACAAAATGCTTTGAATTTTACTAAAACAGAAGTGCAATTGTCAAACCTTGCACTTTAAAGTACAGTAGGTCAGAGTCTTCTTTGTAGAAGTAAGGACTTCATAGCCTATAGATATGATTATTTCTGAATGTTCACTTTACTTGAGTGTATGGTTAATTTTCACACATAATGGTAATTTAATTGCTTCGTTTCCTATTATCACTTTTTTAATCACAACATTTCTTCCTCTTTTGTCAGATTTATCCTTGAATTTGGCCATTCATGGTGTGGGTAATAACACCTTCCCCATTAAGCACAGCACTGCAAGTAGCACCATAATGTTTTATTAACCGCAAATATGAAATATCCACAGTTAACAAACCTCTTCTACTGACTCTTATTAGACCGTCTGGTATTGTAAGTTGAGGAGCTGCATTGCTAAAATTTTGTACATTAGTTGATTAAGTGGAATTGCACACTAAATGAAACATTCAGTTAATTAGTATAACATGTTATCAAGTTAACTAATTTAATAAATATCACGCGAAAACAGTTACTTTTTATTACCTTTAATCAACGATTTTACATTGGCCAATGAAACTTAACTTAATTAAAGACTTGTTATTCATCGTGTTATTGCGTTATTGCTAATCTTAAATAAAAACTAATGCTTTCGTTTACACCATGGAACATTTATAATTGATCCCGTTGAAATGTAAGCATCTATTAGACCGTTAGACGTTGTAAAATGAACGAAAACTATACAATAAATCAGCATGTCAGTCAATATAACGCAGAATAGAGAGAGAAATGTTACTAGGGTTGAGACTCAAAAAGCACTTGGTAATGTTGACATTTCCAGAATGTTGGCGGGATAATAGTGTAATCGATTTTCGGTCTGTTGGGTGGATTTAACAGCAAATGTATTGTAAATATTATTCTTTTTTCCATAAAGAAACCTAGCAGGGTTGTGGACACCTGTATAAATACGATATCTGCTGCCAAGATGCACTGCGCATAATGCAATTGCAAACGGTATGTGGCTGAACTCCCTCTTTTTGGAATGACGTTCACATGCACAAATCCAAGCAATTTCCAATCACGAATTGAGGTCTGATGCAGATGTGAACAGAGTTATGTATTAGAAAGAAATTGAAATGCGTCCATTTTATGGCATATTTTCAGGAAGAAATCATCTAGTCTAAAACGATTGGCTTTTCGTTACTTATCTTAAATAAAAAGACATGTTTGCGTAGAAGCAGTGGCGCACCCAAGGGGGAAGGGGGGAAGAGGGAGCCACCGGGGGACGTGGCTCCTCCCAGACGGCCAAAAGCAGTCCATGATTTCATATTAGATCAATGCAATTTTCTTGCTTAAATGACTTTATTTTACTATTTTCGCTAACAGCGTTTCTTTTAATAATGGCAAATGTTCGTAAAATGTTGAGGCTACAATTACGGATTTTAGGAAATTTCTCAGCAGTTTTTGGGATTAAATTGCAAGGTAAAATCCTGTATTTGTAACCTATTTTTTTTTCAAAATTGTCGACTACGGCGTCCATAAGAAATAAGAAAAACGAAGAAGGTGCCCCCCAAAACGTAGGTCTTGGGTGCGCCATTGCGTTGAAGTCCAAAATGGTCGCTCATTTTCCGATAATAGTTTTGAATTTTATTTGATATATTTGGTCATCATTGGTCATTTCCAATGGTAATCTCAATGGTAAATCTCTATAATATGTACTCCTAAATATTTGAGCTAAGCTTGATATATGCCCTTTCCAAACAACGTGCATATCTGGATCAAGCTGCAGGACCTGGTATAATTGTATGTAATGTGACAGCCAATGGTGCCCATAGGCCTCTATAGTCGGATCAATAAAAGAACAGACTGAACCTTAACCAATCAGAGCTATTCAGCTTATAGATCATGCCTTCAGCTTATAGTCAGGCATAATCGGCGCCAATGCCCACCGATGCAAAATGAGTAATGGGACTTGTTAGTTTGACTTTCAATTTGGGATACGTCAATCCAACAAATTGGCAGCAGTATTTATCGGCCCACACTGCGCTCCAATTTGAGCCCAACGTGGGCCCAACAGTTATATTAAAGCTGGTTTCAATAGTCACATGCTAATGCATCATCAACACTATTTAGACGTTTTACCTGAATTTGATGAATTGCCGTATTGAAAATTACAAGAATCAACTTCGATGACTAAAGATAACACTTGCCAAAAAAGTTAGTTATACTAAATATTGTTGAACTGGTTGTTTTTTAAACAGTTTTTTTGGGGAGTTCTATGTGAAAATATTCATTGCTGCACTGACATTATTGGAGTGTTTTCGTTGAAATGATGCAGTATCAATTAATGCTATTAAATTCTTGTAACGGTGTTTAAGATCAATTTGTATATAATGTCCATAATAAAAATCTCCATTAAGGCTGAGCCAAAAGGATGTCCACCGTGCAAAAAGGGACACATTTTTGCTACAAATGCGTATTATACAGGGTGTTTTACGGAACGCGGACCCCCTTAAATTGAATATAAGTGAAAATGGCAAAAGTAATGAAAGCATTGAATACAAAGTCACTAATAAACAAATCCACTAGTGCGATAGAAATTTAACTTGAACATTTTTTCCAAGGTTATTGAAAAATTATCTTGTTACCAGGAAACGTTTCAATTTGCACTATGAAACTTTAATGTAAATTCTCTAGGGGCAGAGTTTCCAGAGAATGTAAGAAACCTGAGACAAAAAAATCGATATAAATTAACAGAAACGTTTCTTAGCGCGAATTGAAACGTTTTTTTGAATTAATTTCATTCGCCTCTACAACTTTTTAATTGCAGCCTTTACTCGAACTTTACCAGGTAACCAGATAATTTTTCAATCAACGTTGAAAAACATGTTTACGGTCAATTTCGATCACAATGTTGGGTTCTTTGATATTTACGTCCTATTCAATGCTGGAGTACTTTCGCCATATTACTACTTTTGTCCAATCTAAAGGGAGTCCAAGTTCCGTGAAACACCCTTCATACTAGCTGAATATTTATTTTCGTGTAAAATAAATCGTTCTTAAGGGCATCAGTTAATTTTTTTCATAAATAAACCAGATATTTTCAAATTATGACATAATGCAGACCATAACCGACGACGAATTCTACATGGGAACAAAATTAGCAATTGTAACATGCATTTAAAGCAAAAATGTGAAACATTTAGATCTCAAGCTTCAATTTCTTCACTAATCGTGTGGTCATGCAGTCATGCACAAAATGACATGCACGATCCTTTTCAACGGTTAATTGCACATCATGTTATAATTACACGTAGCTTTAACTGGAAAAAAGATATTTAATCTAATAGGAATTCGTTGCATTGTTTTTTCCTTGAAAAGGTTTTTGTGAGAATCGATTTTGCCTTCGTGAGCGTGATGGGGTAGCGGGGTGGGTGGGAGAAAGTCCTTAGTTCCCAATAGTAAAAAAATCGCGCATTGTCATCTGCGCCTACCCCCGCTGGATCCTTAATTGCCCTACCAACTATAATTAAGCCTATTAGCAATCGTTATGAACATTGCAAGTTACTGTTATTCAAATAAAAGTATGCCTACAGTGGAGCCTACCAAAAAGCCTTGTTTTGATGACACAGCCAAAGCGCATGCAATTTTACTCCAACAGTTTAGCTTTACTGTGTTTTGCCAAGTTATCATCGACTGGCGCTAACTGCAAATACCAAGTTATTGGTATGTTGTTATCTTTAACATATAGCACGTTTCAATGTTCTCCTAATGGCCCAGGTTTCAAAATCGTTTACTCGCGCTACAAGTCTGCGACTGAAACTAGGGCTTAGGGCAGCTCGATGTCGCATTAGACCCGGGCGGAAATGTCCCCATGTGAGCTTTACATTGCCAGGCGCCTTTGGGGCTTTACAGCCATGGATCGGCTACTTGTCGTTGCAGAAACCATTAAACCACAGAAAAAGGATTTGGCAACATTCGAGCAAAACTGATACATGTATGTTATTGCCTCAGTTGATAGGGCTAGATTCCTGCGGCTATTCCTGCACTCTAATGTCCGTAATAAAGTACGTTAATTGCATTATCCGAGAGAGGATATGGCCGAACCCCTGGCAAATAAATCTAATTAAACTGAGCAGTGCTGCGAGTTGAGAATGTGGATGGAATTTTGTTTTTATCGCGCGAAGAATGTAGATGCGGATTATTGCCTACGAACTTTGTAACTTTTGCCTGCATTCTAAGCGCCAACCGTAAAAAAGCCTCTTTATCACTTTTCATTTTGAAATGAACAGTGGCCAAGAATGAACGGGCACTAATCCAACTATGCTTGTTAAAGAAGAAACCTACATCACCAATCATTGAGTTTATGTATGTCTTCTATTAGTGCTACAGTATTATTAGTTGCGTATAAGCATTTAACAATTTTTGTTGAAAAAACTGGGTAATAAATTACATGTTTAGATGTTGGCTTGAATTTGCATACAAATTTCAGAATACCTACATCACCAACTATGGAATTTAGGCTACTTCTCTATACATTTCTAAAAGTATTAATAGTAGAGGGTGCTACAGTATTTGAACACATTAGTTAAATTACAAATTTAGAACAGTTAGAAGAACTGAAAGGTGATTGAGAAGGAGTCCGGTCGTGCAGATCATTTATATGAAAAACAAATCAAGATATTTACATGCTTTGAATTGCTTTAAATTTACTGAAATTTGCCAATTTACACTATCACAGGTTACATTGTATAATATTTTTATTTTATATTCACGTTGAAAGCGTATTTTTTCTAACACCAATTATGGATTTAAGTGAACATTTTCGTATATTTTTTTGGAAATATTATCAAGGGAACGCCATAGGCAAAGTTTTTAAATTACCTAAAATCATACATGTAGATTTGGTTTACACAAAATTAGTCTAGAGTTAGTATTATTTGAGGTAACGCCAAAAGCGAAATTTTTATATAAAATGCGTCACAAATAATGATTTTTAGGAACAAAAAATGACAATATAATACCCGAAGGTCTCTGACGGGCCTCCTCCAGGCCATTGGAGGCACACAAAAATTGATTTTTATAACCAAATTCTACTCTTTCTCTTTCTTTTTCTCAATGAGCCTTGCGCGCGTGATTATAATGCTTAATGGCTAATCCTGCCCTGCATGTATAAAACAACTGCTTTAAAGATGGAAAAAAAATCATTAATAAACCTTTCGCGTATTTGAACACTGAACACTAATGTATAAAACATATTTTCCAGCATCAAGCATGAAATATTGAGTTATTCTGAAGAGCATAATATTATTTCTAAAATAAATATATTGCAAAATCATATGCGAACATATAACATACATGTACAGTGCTGCAGAATTACTTAAATCTACAGTATTTGTATCCTATACCTTGTGTTGTGTGTCCCGAATCCCTAACCGAATAAATGCTTTCCTCTAATTTTGATCAGCCTAGCCACGAAGAACACTGTAGAAATTTAAGAATCACTATGTGCGTGTTAAACTGTGTAGCACATGTAATCCAAGCAATCCTGGCCTAAAACCCTGTCAATTTACTGGATTTAGTAGCTAAATATCCATAAAGTGGTTACAAGTAATCCAGGACTGGAGTCAGAATGAAAACTACTTTATTCAAAGCCCAAGACTGAACTGAAGGGAAACCTAAAACTCACAAGCAGAACACATTTGCAAAAGGGACAAGACAAGAAGACATTCTCAGAAAATCTTGAGCAAAATAACACTACCTTCAGCATATCCAATGGGAGCTTAATGGCATTAACATAAACAGAAAGAGAGGTGCTCAAATCATGACACCACTGCCAGAGACTATACTTAGCATTGTCGGCCAAAGGGGCCATTGCTGGTCAATATTAACCAAAATATTGGAAAGGATAAAAATTAATTAAATCAATGCTACATTTACCATCTTGTTTAATGGTACATTCCAAAACACATATAAAGCCTGCAATTAAAACGAAAACTTATATCACTTATAAACTGTTCATTTCCAAGCAACTAAACAACATCCCAATTCATATTAAGCTCATACAAACGCTGCTTATTCCTAAATTCTGCAATCACAAAGCCCTTTATGAACTAGGAACATACCTAATTACTTTGTTGTTATCCATGGCGACTTTATATATAGAAACATTACAAATCAACATTCTTCCACATCTTTAAAACAATTTCTTAATTAAATGAAATAGAAATATAATTCTTGACAATCGAATGTATCCTCAACTCTCCTCTCATCCACCTATAAAGTCTTCCTGAAATGTCATAACTATGATGCAGGAAGCATTTCTATCTAACTTTCTACCATTACTAGCTATTGGTGGATGAAATTTATTCTAACGTTTAAATTTTATCATGGAGAACATTAACTTAACTTTAAAATTCTAACTGGTATAAATAACTAAACCAATTTACCGATCTACGAGGAATTATTAAATTATACTCTTTACTCTTTAACAGCTTGGGAATGCTTTTCACTCAATATCCTCTTCGTATTTAAGAAATATGTAATTCAATTTTAGAAGTATCCCATGTTTCATCACCATAACATAGAACACATTATCCCTCAATATAACCAAGTCCTGCTCACTATGCCACACCAGTACTCCAATTTGGTCTCATCTTTATCAGATCTTGATTTAACCTGTTCAGCAGACCTTGTCAGAAAGACTAATAGCTGCATAACAAATTATCAGAAGCAAATTGATAATTTTTAAGAACTTTTCACAAAAGTACATGTAAAGGTAATGCACTAAATGCTGTACAACAAGTAGAGAATGTATCGTCTAATGCAGACACTTAACCGATACATTTAAACCCATCTACCATAAACAAGTGAAATTACTCGTCGGCATGCTCCATAAAGTTGGAAATACTGTAATGGGCAATATTTAAGAAGAAGAAGAACCAAAGCACAAAGGGGGTATACCCCTTCTGGCTGATTTTTATATGCGGATAAAATAAATATAGCAGGAAGATTTAAAATAATTAAAGTGTCTTTAAAAGAGCTGGTTTCCAACTCTTTCATACCATCAATATATACCTACAAGGCTACAATAACCCATTATGATTTCTATTTAATTAATAACTTATTCTGTTTATCTGCAATCCAATATTCTCTCTAATTCTATTGTAATATAAATATGTATATTAAGTATGAATTTCTATCATAAGGGGCAAAACCCCTTAGTGCTTAAAATTGCCATTATACCATTTAATGTTGTGCAGCCAGTTTGGAATTTGATAAATTTCAAGTCACGTTTTAGCATATAAAAGTAAATAGTAGAACTGAGTGCAATTTGCTGATATCTTTAATTATATATAAATACTAATAGTATAAAAATGTCACACAAAATTTTCTGTCATAAAGTATATGTGTATATTGTTGCATATTTCCTAAGCACTTAATTTACGATTATTTAAAATAGAATAAAGGCTTTGAACAATGCATTGTTTCAATTTAATCTAAATAATAGTTGGTAACTCAATCAGTTTTGCTCTTGATTATTCTTTAAATGTTATTAATCATTAATAGTCATTAATCAACAATAAGAACATTTCACCTATTACGTTAGGCTTCTTTAGGAGATGCTGAAAGGTGTGTGTCATTAATAAGCCAAACAAGGACTACATATTTATTAATTGATCGTTTTGATGTATTATTGATGGTTCGTGAATTTCTTTCTTGCACCTCTCTGTTACGCATGAGAAAACCTAGTGTAATAGAGGCATAGTTGTTATAATAAATTATCCAAAAGAACTTGTTTGTGTTCTCGACTTACGGTATTTCGCTTCTATACAGGCCAAAATATAGAAAGGATAATGAATGACTTTATATTCATAATTTAATTTTATAATTTTTTAAAATACAAATCACAGATATAGTTTTAATTTTGAGTTTTCTGCAGACATTTTTTCAAAAATGATATTGTAGGTAAAATTGTTGTAAGAAGAGAATTATAGTATTATCAAGGTAATAATATAATTATTATAAACACGTATTAGGAACAGTACAGTAATGTGCATGTATACAGCTGGAACCTCTCCAACTTTAAACCTTTTCGTGAATCAATATTAATACTAACATCATCTAAGTCGTAATAAGTCAATAGTTCTTTACAATATTAATTAAGATAAAATAATTGCAGATGTAAAGTTTTGATGAAATATACCGTACTCTAGCATTTCATTATAACATACATAGTAACTCAAGTTTCTCCTTATTTCTCATGGATTGCATTTCAAGTCACTCGCTTTTAAAAAACAGGAATTTTTTAATTAAACAGTTAAATACGATCAAATTCGGAAGCAATAAGATAATAACACAAGTCATCTAGAGTGTAGTTTTAATACCCATTCCGAATCTGTTACTGCTTTAATGTTTAATTAAAATATCCCTGCTTATTGAAAAGCAAATCACATAAAATAAGTAGAAATATTATTTTGCAAGATATGCAAGGGCGGCCAACTTTAAATTTTAAATATAACCATTAGACAATATGCATCAACATAAATCTTAAAAGTCTTAATTTTTTTTAAATTTATGATGCATTGTTTAATTCCATCAAGCGTGTTTTTTTTTCTCCAGAGTCAAAAAGCGTCACTTAGTCAAAAACGTTTCTTGTACATGTGTTACGTTTCTTTGTATTAGAGTCTGCAAACAATCGGTTTCCTTTCGACTTTCCTATGATTATTTTTGCTGTGGTACCTTGTGCAAGGATCGACTTGCATGTACCATTCCCTTCGTAATTAATAACATTGATATACTTAAAATAGGTTCACAAAATGGATCCATGAACTATTTTCTGAAAACATAATGAAAAACATTAAACGAATAAATTCTGCTCGAATTTTTCAAATTTTTCTAAACATTCTAAAATTCATGAGTTGTTAGCTAAGAAAGTGTTATCTGGAAGTTCCTGTATTTAATAGCATTACAGAGCAAATTTTGTTTTAAAAAGTAGGGTACAATTCATTTTTATTTTTTTACCGTTTAAAACACGTTTTGCCTAAGCTCATACGGTATACAACAAATTTTTGCATAGAAATATTACCTAGTATGCATATTTTCACACTGTTTTTGAAAATCACTACCTGAATCATTTTCATGCTATCTATTTTTTCAAATGTCTGTCTCTGGAGTTAATTTACATCTTTGGGCAAGATTTTTGTGAAAACAAAGTACAGGCTAAAATCCATAATTTGCAAACATTTACCAAAAATACTAGCCAACCTTAAATGTGCCAAAAATTATTCGGCCTGGACGGTACCCTAACGTTTTTATTAATAATTTATTTACATTTTATAATGAAAATTCATTGAAATACTACACCAGTACCTCTATGATTTGCATACGATTTTAATGTAAATTTGTGTACATAATCTTTCTATAATTTTCGTTTCACTGTTGTTTTGTTAATAACTTTATCATCTATTCTACCTTGCAATCTCAGATGCAAGTGGTTTTGCTCCTAAGCTGAATTTGACAGGTAAATATCGGTTCAATGACCCTTGTTATTTTGGTCTAATATTCTTTATTTACTATCGCAAGCTGATGAAGTATAATAGCAAATGTTGTTTCTAATTACTTCCGTGTTATATTCCCAATTACCTGAGTGAGAATTAATCAAAATGTGCCAATAAAACGAATTCCATAATACAAAGCCCAAAGCAAAATACATGTAGATGACACAGATAAACGTAATCCGATTTCATGGTGGGCATTGTTTTGGTCGGATTTGAGGCTAATTTACATGTAGATGTATTTCTACAAGTAGCCTATGACCATTCTAAAACCAATTATTGTCGTTATTCAAATAGTTTTCATGTTTGGCGCACCACTCTCCCACATTATTCTCAGTTCAAATGGCAATTTACAGAGCCCATTTACATTTTTTAATGCTTGGAGGCAGTGTTTTCGGCAAAATAAAAAAGCACTATAATGAATAGAAATGTGGTAATCGATAAAGGAGTGCGTAACTCAAATAAATCGCAATTACCAAAACAAATTAATGTAATTGGACTGTATTTCCTGCAAATGTCGATCTTGCAGCAACACCCTCAGTGCCACCTGAGCTGCGATATAAATTAAACTTTTTTAAAACGTACACACAAGGCATTTTACATATTTTTAAAAACCACAAATTTGTTAACATATATTAAAATGTTTTCGTTCTTTCAAGAGTCGATTTTGAACATTTATCAATTGGTTTTCAATTGCTAGACACTCCAATATTCAAATGTGTATTATTCAAAACTCGTGGGAAATTTTATTTGCCTTTCGCAGCTGTGTTATTGTTGCTTTAGTGAAAACATTGTAGAGGAGAACGTTATCAAGTGCTTCCATGTAACTTATTACATTTGTTTTTACTAAACAAACACTGCCAAGATGTCAGTTGCCATTAGCAACTAATGTCTCTCGCAGCCTTAATGTTCAAGGGCAAGCATGTGCCTAAATGCATGAACTAATTTGTGCAATTTAATAATGATTGAACAAATTATCTATTAGAGAGTGTTTGGATATATCCAGAGTTACCAAATGGCTAGTGCGTATACCCGTAGTTTTTGTGCGACTATTTGTAATGATTATCCCCAACAGGAACTGACAGATTTCCGATGGCTTCACGCTCCCAACATTAATATACAATAAGTCGAAAATTGATTTTTAAGGCTGATGAATCAGCCTAGCTTTCAGTAGCATGTAATCTGTCGATAGGGAATTGCAATCTTTAACAGAATTAGCTGAAAGGGACAAGTGGTATTTATTATAATGATTTATGCCTTGTTGGACAACATTTGTGCTCATTTGTGAGGCAAATTTAAAAAATGCGTTTTCCTAAAAAGTATCTTTTCGCAAGAGTTGTTAGGGAATCGGTTGTGCGAAACAATGAATTATTTAAAATGATTTTAGTTATTCTGCTTGAAATAAATGGTTAATACATGCATGCAATTTAGTTTTCAGAGGCTCTGACTTTAAACAGCGTGCATTGAACGATCAATGAAAGTACAATGAAATCTGACACGTAATATGGCAGGTGTCTTAGCGTTTCACTTTTTACATGACTGAAATTCAAATTTCCCTCACGCATGCCAGAATGAGTGGTGAATTTAAGAAAAAAAATTGACAAGATAGCTTAAGCGTTTTCTAGCATTGTCAGAATCTTTCAACACTTAGCTATTTGCAATGGATTTCTTGATTTCATTTCAAAGCGCCAGTCTCTTCCAAATGGATTTAGCTTAAATTAGTCAGGAATGCTAACAAACGCTTAGAGAATTTGAAACAGTAGACCAATGAAATAAATAAATAACGTTATCAAGTCAAATGGAGAGGTAGTTTCCGAATGGAAAAAGGAAATATGGGTCATTTGTATATACTACATGTATATACATGTAGTACCATTTATGGCATGATTTTTGCTACTGAATATCGCTCTTGGGTACAATTTTGTAGAAACTTTTTTAAAAATGTGTTTCTTTCAAATTATACTTGATTTAAAAATGTCTTCATGAATATCAGACCGGTTTTATCGACTTTTGTATCCAGATCACCTTTAATGAGGCAGCCTTTTAATTAGGAAACCGGAGGACATGGAAAAACATGCTGGAAACGCTTTCACTGCCTATGAAGAATGGTAAAATAGGTTCTGCGCAGTGCGGCCGATCACTTGGTTGAACAATGTATTTACGGGTGTGTTGAACGCATTTTTTATTTGGTTGGATTAATCTGGGAAATCTTTATCTTTAGGAATGGGTTACCATCATCTGTTGCTTCTCCCACGTTTTTCAACCTGCCGGTGCATCCCGACAGTTGCTGAAAATGTGTGGAACCATTATGTTTCTCCTGTTTTTTTACGGTTTGGTGTAAAGATGAGCTTAAATATACTTCGTGAGTTTAGGTAGATTTCTATTGTAATGATTCTTGGCATGATACAAATACATGGAAGAATCTGGCTCATTGCGAAGCTGTTCTTCATTCCAATAATTAATAAGCCCATGTCCTGGAGTTAAACCTCGAATCACCTGACCATTTGCGATTTCTTTTTGCACCACCTGTAGTTATATGTTTTTATTTCATGTATTAGCATAGCCAAAAACATGTAAATATTCAAGAAAAACAAAAATATGTAGCTAAAACATTATACATAATTAAGATTTATTTGAAATTATGTGGGGCATTTTTTGGTAGAGATGCCCCTGGCATGTAATTAAATGTAATACTATGAGGTCACACTTTAATTACAGTACAGTGGAAACACACTAAATGGCACATAGAAATAGATATCCTATGTACAAATTGTATTATGAAAGCTCAATTTTCATCCAAACTGACTTTTACAATGCTACTCTACATTTTTTCAGTGCCAAAAAGGGTAGTCCTACCTTATCCCAAAAAACAATATGTAAATTTAAAAAAACAAGGTAAATTTGTTGTTATAGGCTAGATGACAGCAGTGAGCTGATTTATGCTGCCATCTATGCAAAACGGCAAAAAATATAAAAGATGGGACATCTTTTACCATGGAGCATTTATACCAACTTATTCTATCAGTGAATTTTGTGAAAATAATTTATTTGAAACTGTATATACTGTGTGAGCTTTGTTTTTGAAAAAAATATTGGCTTTATTGTTCCATCGATTAATTAATGTTGGATAGATTTTTCTTCAAACCCCCATGATCTGTATACTACATAGTACACTTTTTTACTTACGCCGTTCATTATTTTAAATTTCTAGGCAATTTCGTATAGAAAAATCTAGATCAAACTCAATAACTTTGAGTAATTTTTGGAAACATTTTCATTCTGCATTCCACTAGTGAATGAAATTTCTGACATAATTGTGCATATGGTATAAATTAAAGTAGAAATTGACGATAGCTATCAAGTCGCGGTTTATGTCTCCATATATCATTTATCACCTGATATTCCTCAGTTCAATCTAGTTTACAAATGCTCCTCTATGATGTTTTCATTAAAATGTAAATCAAATGAAATCAAATGCACTTATACCATTAGGAACATAATAAAGGAATACACTTCTGAGACTACTTTTTAAAAAATCGGTATTTTGGGCATTATCATCACATGCGCTTGTTGCTAAGTTACATCTTTAACAAAATATTAAAAATTTTATTAAAGTGCTAAATGAATTAGAAAAAAAGCTACAACTGATTGTTAACAATTTAACATTAATAATCAGTTTGTTTTAATAGGGATGATATATCTGTACTTCGAAAAACAGCATATTCATATTCACTTTTCAGTAATAGCTGTATATTTGCTTCAATTTAATCTAATTGAAATCATTTTATCCTTTTACCAAGGATATGCTATTTGGTAGGACAGCCTCCATCGTTAGCTTATTGGTAAATTATCACTACATTAAGATGTTCACCCAGATCATTGCCAAATTGCATTTCGTCAGCCTAAAGCTATCCTATAGATTATGATTCTAACGTCTAATAGCATGCACAAATTAAGACTGCTGGCATGGATCCGAATGAGCTTAGAAGTCCATAATAGAATTAGGATGACAGGTTTAAACACCTTGGAGGTTTCGTTTAAAAATTCCCTCCACGAAATTAGAATTTCTCGTGTATTGTAAATTTTTCAAAAAAATCTTATGCATTAAGACGCCCATCTTCATCGCAATAACACTCTCTGGAGATCCTTGATTATTTGGGTAATGCTTTCATCCCACTTGACAAAAATCTAACCACTCTATGCTGCATTATTTCGAGCTCTTGCACTCGACCCACCTAGTAAGGATTTCAAATCAGTAAACAGTATTCAAAAGGAGATCAGAGAAATGAGAAATACCAAATCCCTTTAACATTTTGAGCAAAATATTATTTTTAAATATTTTCTGGACAAGCTTGATACGTTCATTGTTAACCAATAATCAGTGGTTGGTCTAATAAAAGTACAGTAAAACCTCCTCTAACGGACAACTCTAAATAGCGGCCACCTCTAAATAACGGACATTTTCCCAAGTCCCAGT
>JAQIXS010003183.1:0-19036 GCA_034700785.1 Rossiulus vilnensis
AAAGGTCATTAGAAATCTTAAATTCGACCTAAAAGAGAGCAGCACTGAATGGGTACCACCACCTTTAACACGTTGAATTCAAAAACTTGAGAACACGACTTAAGCTTTCTTGCGACAGCTTCAGAACACATCAAGCTTTTAAAACCCCCTGGGATAGTCATTGCGACGTTAGCGAGTCCACTGAAGCGAGCTAATTTGCATCTGCATTCCTCCCCCGCATTAAACGCCTTGGAAACCATTCAACATGAGAAGCTAATTTACATATTTGGCTAAATTATGCCCCCAGAAAGACCATCCAGGGTTGGCGAGAAAGCGCGCTTCACTGAAGCTTAAAAACGAATATTAGCCTATTAAGCTACACGAGCGATGCATTTTTAACATTTCTTTGTTGCCTTTCTGGCAGC
This sequence comes from Rossiulus vilnensis, assembly GCA_034700785.1. Classification (NCBI taxonomy): domain Eukaryota; kingdom Metazoa; phylum Arthropoda; class Diplopoda; order Julida; family Julidae; genus Rossiulus; species Rossiulus vilnensis. The sequence goes on from JAQIXS010003183.1 coordinate 405, forward strand.
CCTTGAATTTAGGACCTTCTCATCTGATGTCTCATGAAATTCTTGACCCGTAAAAAGCACTAAGATCGTCAACATAAACTGGTCATAATTCGGATTATCTTCCACGGTCGGTAAATTTGCACTTGTCGCAGAAATCCTCAGTATTTCGAGGTCATGCTACCAACGCCACCAAGCGGTAGAAAACATTTTGTGAAACTAACAACGCATTGCGAACTCCCACAGGACGTCCACCTGCAGTTAAATCGATTTATTATTAAACACTTGGAAAACAAGTCGCGTGTCTGCAGGGCGGATATGGAGATAAAATGCCAGCGTTAAAACATGTCCTTAATAACACGATGCAAGGAAGGAAGACGACAAGCCCATATTCCCATGTCTGCGCATCGCATTTACTATTTCTAATTAAACTAGGAATAGTTTACACTGTCCAAGGAGCGCGCTTGCTAATCCGATAATCGCAAAAGTCTACCAATGCAGGCCTCGATGGTCAAAAGGCTTGAGAAAATGTCATTAGACGCAGAAGAGATCCAAATATTTGCAGAAATAAATGTAGTGAAAGGATCCAGACAGGTCCAGGGTTGTTTTTAGTTTTAAGGTGAATTAGCTTTTCTTGTTAAAAGCCTAGGAAGCATTTTAAGAAAATTCGGAATGATAGTTGAACTGAATTCAACTTTCCTGACTTTACCAGTTTTTTTACATAAAGCATACCAAAAAGTAATGAATGACAAAGCCAGGATTTCTATACGATTAAAAAAAAGAAAATTTCCCATTTCTATAAAACGTGGAAATGGTATCTACTGCATTTGGTACAGAAAATTCTTGAAAGCCATTGGAACACAGTTCCAAGGCATTTTTTTAACAACCGTTATGTTTGAATCCAAAGAGAAACTTCACATGCTCTACTTTGATGGCATCAAATAACATAATAGGTAGAGCCCTGCATTAAGGGAACAATTATAAGAGCAACGAGGGAGTTTTAAAATAAGTTTAACATTTATTTTTCACGCTATATTGTGTTTAATGTGAGTTCTGGTCAGGAATTTTTACAGAGAGTACTTTATTCAAGAATGTGAATAAAGATTAGAAATATTTTATAAGTAGCATTACACTTCTGAATTCGCTAACTGACAAGAAGAAATAAGGGTTTATCAATTTCAACACGTACATCTTTAATCCAGATGGCCTCTCACATTTGCAATCAAGAATAAAAGAATGAACATTTTCGCATTAGTACAGCAATTCGTCTTCAGGGAAGCATATCCCTTCCAGACGTATTACTTACAGATACCACGTGATAGTTGCCCATGATTTATGCCGTATGCATCTTCTAATGCGATTTCCTCCTAAGCGGCTTATGATATGCCGGCAAATGTATGCAGATTGACATTGGAAATTTGTGCATCAGAAAGGCCAGAATGTATAGAGTACGAGTTAGTCCCAAGAAGCTTACATTTACTGATCACGTCGTTCCACCAAAGGGTCCGTGGGAAATAAACGACAGTGCACATACTTAAATATCAAGATTTTAATTTCGCCATCATGAGAAAAACATGACGTAAGCGATAACATTATGACTGGATTCACAACTTTGAACGGTATATGTGATCATCTAATAGGATTTCCAGCTATGAATCTCATGTTAGAACACTTGTTCCACGTTTTATTGCAGACTTGCTGTGCCAAATGTCCATGGTTCCTTAAAGTCGTTATTGTCATGCAGTGTCTCGATTTTTTTTGATGAAATGCTCAACAAATTACGATCGCATGCATCACGTTTAAATGAACAAACTTTTGGGAGGCTATAAGTGCCCCTTAAGTGCAGCAATCTAGCAAATCAGCACAGCTTTAAATGTTTGCCCATTTTAGGGAAGCATTGAAGTGGTTTTTTTGTAGTCGAAAACAACGTAAACTTGGGAGACTTCATGAGAAAATGGGGGTTGAGGAATGAGTTTATCTCAACCATGCTAGGCCTGCACGACTTCACTAAGTTTCAGTTAAAAAATAAAACCACTTCCTCTAATGATAAGTGATCCATTCGAGGAAACAGCAATTGTCTGATAAGAGCAAACTATGTCCTCGCAAGCATTAAATTGCGTGTTTTGTCATCACGACCAAGTTTTTCATCCCTTTGAGTTCAGAGAGAGCTATATGATAAGGGAGATTTATTTAGACGCTGAAATTCTAAACGTTTCCTTGCAACAATCAAATCATGATTAGACACACGAGCAGGCATGCGAGATAAAACTGAAATATTTCATCAGGACGGGCCAGTATTAAGACGTAAAAATCAACAATTAAGTAAAGAGTGTCTACAGCAAAACAAGACAATAAAACGTTTGGATGACATGTTAGCCACTGGGAGAACAACTCTGATACAAGAAACAAAATGATCACTTTCCTATGGAATGATTATTTCAAACAGTTCGAATAAGTTACGATAAACGCCAACGTAATTGGTGACATTATGAAGGAAATAAGACCATGCAGAAACAACAGCAGCACACAAACAGCCTTGACAAATAATTTCTTAACCAGACAATTTTCAAATAGGCTATGCTCAATTGAATTTGAAAAAGAAATGGCGAAGCAAATTTTCAATCTGTCAACTGCAGTTAAGCACCATTTCCATCAAAAAGGAAATGGCAGAAATATCATAGTTTTGCATAATTCAATAAAAGGAAATTTTTCGTTCTCGCAAGTAGAATCAATCAGACTCAAAAACATGAACTGACTGGCTATAAAACACACGAAGTCTGTAAAAAGTGAAATCAATTTTCGGGTAATTCAATTATCGCTGGCAGCATTCAATCGTTTGTAATGGCATTTCCTATTTCCTTGGCGTATATTGTGCATACAAAATTACATCCAGAAGTTTAATCTTAAATGCAAAGCAGAAATGTTAAAAAGGTACCTTGGGATAAAATATTTTAGAAACAATAACAACGAAATTTCCTCGTGTATTCTTTTCTCCTTAGGACGTAACGTGGGCTACGCTTAGATTTTATTACCGACTCTGGTGATTGCAATAACTAATTAACTTTGGAGAAAGGAAGGAGACTCAAGTTTCAAACCCGTTGTAGTAAGGTACAAATAATATGCCACTTTTTTCAATAAAAATTAAATCCTATACAGTTAAACTTTCATTTTCCACATTGTACTAAACCACAAACCTGCCTTTGTAATTTTGAAGTAATTAATAACACATTGAACGTTTTTGGCAAGCTACTAAAACGGATATTTTCCCCTATCCCTACTTCATTACGTCCACAAACACATTGACATCCATCAACACAGAACAATTTTGAAATTTGTTTGGTTTTTATCGTTACTGTTACCTACAAACATCTTTCCGATTATCCCTAATAGATGCTCTTGTAAAATTATAGAATTGATAATTTAAGTTAAATGCATGCATGAAGAATGTACATCATATTATAAGCATGCCAAAATTTGCCCTTTAATAGTATAAGGAGTAGGAACCCAGCCCTAAGCTTCGCATCTCCTCTTTAGTTTTCTTATCTCACTTTATTATTCCGTCTTTGTTGAATGTCAATCCATCAACACAATTCATGGTATATATATTTATTGTTATGATCTTGCTGTATTTACTTACAAGATTCCTCTATTTTTAATATTGGCTCGTAACCCCTAAAAGTCATAATGGTTGTTGCTGTTGTTGTTCTTTTTCCTACATTTCTTATAACCAGCATGCAAGTATTTTAAAGAGACTGTAAATATTTGGTTAACTTTGCCATGCACAAACATTATTGGAATAAGGCAGACACACAAATACTGAATTTCTTTCCTAGTTTTTGTAGAAAGAAGCAGTAAGAAATGAGTCGACCTACAACCTCAGATAAAACACCCATTTTATACTACACCGTAATTTTAATCTACCATAACATCACAACGGCGACTTTAGCATATGATTTTCACCATACTGAATATCAACAAAAAGAATTTCCTCTCTCTACATGTGTATGCGCGAATGCATGTACGAAGACCTCATTTAAGTAACCGTTTCTTATATAAAATAATTACCTGTTAAAGTAATCGTCACGAACAAAATCGAAATATGTGAATATTATCGAATATGTATATTTGAACAATTTTATCGCTGAAAAACAATTCGCAATCTGTTGGCTGGCGCATTTATTACGAATAAGACAAAATAAGCGCAGAGAAGAAAAAAATGCAGAGGAAGCAGCAATATAAACATGCCTGGAGTAATTAATAAAGAACAGAATCCACTAATTAGAACTAATTTATTCTTCGAAGATAGCGCTTCTTCGTGAATACCTCTCGCCTTGAGTCATTTAAGCGATACTTAAACAAATTTGGAGACTTTGTTTGAGGCACTTGCATTCACAGATAAAATTTTGGATATGGTAGGAAATGGGCGCAAGGAAATGTGATCCCAGCTGTTCCTCAGCAGAATGTCAAAGGGGGTGCTAACTATGAAAGCACTAACGCAGTTTCATTAACGGTAAACTATAGAAGTACGCACTTGAACGTGCCTGCTTCTTGGAGCATCCATGGGCTACATAATACTAACGAGGTTGCACTTTTCTATATCGCTATCAGTCAAGCTTAATTTCCGGAACTTTAGGATATTGCGAACAGATTGTATGCGCAACGCCATTTATGAAGCGGTTTAATTAATCCCAGGCTCAGTATCATCCTCATTTATATATACGAAACACTAGTTCAGAAATCTGTGGATGCAAGTAGACAGAATATTAATATTTTTCAGCATAAGCTCAAAATGGATAAAAAACTACATTATGCCTTCGGGGAATCTTCACCTACTATATATTAAAACCTATTTCCTCAAACACGAATTCTAGCGTTGGCGTAGGAATTCATCGACCTAGATTGCCATCGCAGCAACACATTATAAAACTTGGCGAAAATACTCATCGTGGCACTTAGAAAAACTAAATAATATATTACCAACAAGTTGCGAGCAGGAAAATGCAATGGAAAGTTGCTTTAACTAACGGCAATACTAATCATGCATTGCGTCTCTATAAGAGGCAGGCATGTAGTCAGTTGCGCTACATGCGTTTATGTTGTCAATAACGATTAGCATTGCCATCCCCCTCAATTCAATAAAACGCTTTTGAAACACGAGACAGAGAGCCATTTTATAGATTGCTAAAACTCGTCTACTAAATTGTATACCAGTGGCTGATATGTAATTACTGCTTACAACTCGAAAGGTTATTCCATGGAAGCCAAGCAAATATTATTCGTGGCATCGTTGGGCAAATGTTATATCAAAACCCTTTTCATCAATCATTCCATTGAACTGACAAATGCAAATTGGTCAAATTTGTAATTATATGATTCCTTAGATGCATGGCCTCAATAATAAATTAAGAGCTCAGAATCTATATTTACAAGCTAAACCTACACCTCACTATCATTACATAAATAAAACGCAGTTTATCTCTTTAATCATTGAATAAGCATTAATTCAATGAATGGATCCGTGAGAAATAATTTCGTGTTCCAGTGAAATAACGAATTTGCGTAAATGACAAACATTTAAAATGGATAATTTTATTAAGGTTTTAGAGCAACAATGTTTGTCGTCTATGTTTCGATAATCTAGCCCAAGTATTCACAAAATACACATTTGCATTGAAAAATGAATACATTTAAAGTTCATGATGAGAATATTGCCTCACCCTGAAAACGTATTCATATCAAAGTCGTTGAATCATATCTTTGCATGCATGATATTATTTAGATAAGCCATTACTAATGTATACTCGTATGCCGCTGAAATACCAACCATGATTGCATCTACAGACAGCTGCCCTAAGGGACATGTAGGAATACCAAATGTTTTAATGTATATTTGCATTGGTGTAATCAAACATAAAGAAAGTAGCTCAACACGAACTTGGAAAATAACCAACTATACATCTTACGTTAAAATGCATGTACAGTATACAGTGTATTTCAATGAACTAAACTAAAAAAAATTCTCCCATTTGTGTGTATAACCATTGATTAGAAAACTAAATTTTTATAGCAACAACACTTGTGGCAGATCATAAAAGTTTTTTTTAAACGTTACAAAACACAGGAGGAATCATCCAAACAGAACTCTTCCAACTTTCCTTGCTACAATGAAAGTTAACATCCCATGTTCTGGTAGCCAAAGTGGTCGCAATCATTTTTTTCTAGCTTCTGATGCTATTTGCCATAAAATTGTGTTCGAACGCATTTGCCTTTGTGACGTCAATTATTTCCCCTAAACCCTTCGTTGTTAGAAGCATATTTGCCGAACGCATTATTGACTCATTTCAGCCCTGATGGCCAGACAAGAAAACCACTTTACTGCCATGCAGAGAAGAATCAAAGGAACAATTGGGATAATTATCTGACTAAGGACTAGCGTGATTGGTCGGGAAAAGATTAACAATTATGCTCACAAATCATTTTCTAATAGGCAGTGTTATAAAATAACGAGCCATAGTGATAATTTCATGCTATGAAAGGCATTATAAATGACAGAGGGAATCAAGAGACAGCATTATCAAGTCACACTGTAGCACTACATAATAGGCTATTGTATGTGCAGTGTAGTGTTACTCTTGCATCCAGTACGTGTTATGGAATATTAATTTGCATACATGTGCATTGTAGGTCAAGTTGCTTGGTAGTAATTAAAATGGCAAATGAAACGTTGAAAGAGCCCATATAAACCTACATGCACTTTCAAAATTATTTAAAACCACAAATTACACGTTCAGTAGCATTGAAGAAAAAGAAGGGATGGCTTTGAAATGGTAAATACCTATTCTTCTGTCTTACACAGCCACAATTTGTTATAAAAACAGTGCAATTAACTCCCCCTGTAATGAGTGCTTAATTAATCCGCCTTGTTTTCCCTTGCTTGTTTAAATTTATTCGCTCTACCTATTGCCAAACCTTGAGTGGCTTTGCGTGTAAACATGTCATTCAAGGCAATTAATTTTTCATGCATATATAGGAAAAGTTTTTTTTTCCAGTAGTTGCCTCGGTTACTCGCAATCTCGGGGCACAAAATGCAAATAAAAATTAAAATCGTTGGCATAATTTATGCACGGTTCTCCAACCGTAGAAAAAAAAATGCAACGAAGTCGAGCTAAATTTGGCATTTAGTAGGCTAACGTTACGCACCAATATGCAATAAGTGAAGTAGGGAAATCACGTGTCAATATACATCTCTTCTTTTAGGCAATTTGCACAAAGCCGAATAATAATTATCGATCCACATTAAATTAATCAGCTTTTCGTTATTTCTTATTTATGGCTGCATGAAAGTGCGTTCCACAAAGCTTATAATCGTAAGATACATATGCTCTAAGAAGCATTCACACGAAAAGAGGAAGCCAAAAATTATAAACAAGAAAGGCTATTTACCATACTTCAAAGGAAGAAATCATTGTGTACTGCCAACAGTAGAAAACACGTTTAGTAACAGGAGTAATGCTTTAAGAGGAAGTAAAAGTTCCTGAAGGAGAGGAATCACGTTGTCATGGCGGGTTGCTAAAACTTCTTGAAGAGATTATTGGTAAAGGATAAAAGGTAAATTGGGTAACCACTTTGAAAATTTCGTGCCTTATTTCATGATGTAGAGTGGTTAACTAAATCAATGTTGATTTTAATAATTGGACAATTCAAGTTTCCCGAGGGAAATAAACTGACCCAATTCGTACCTAATTTCACATTCCCACATCAATACTAATTACGCGGCAAATGGTAATGTATGCTTCGTGAGAAACTACGGTACCACTCATTAAAATTGCAGACGGAAATGCCAACATTTTAAACAAAACAAAAAACAGATTACCGTTGCAGCATTTTATAGGCTCTGCGTGTATACCGCTACACCATAATTCATTATATGAATTATACGAAGCCTGCATGCAATAACAAAATCTAATATAATAATAACGGTTTCGGCCTATACATGCACTCATTACACAGGAACTGATTACATGTCTGACCATATTAGCCGAGATAATAGAAAACTTTAAATGAAAAATGAGTTGGAAAAAATCAGGGCATGATTCTGAAAAGGAATTTATTGTGCTCTTGTGTTGATTCAAGGCAAGGAACTATATGAAAAATCCTATTTGCACGTTGGTGAAGGCCTTGTGTATGCACAACCGATTATGGGAGGTTAACACGCTACTGTTAAATAATCACAACAAAGGTAAATAGCACCGTGTTAATGTATAGATAAAAAAAACTAATAGCGGCAGAGAGTGCAGATAAAAAAACCTGCCATGTGAATACGAATTGCTACGCCATAATGCGGAGGTGGAGGGTAGCGATTATTTTCAATAAAATAATAAGCTCCCAGATAGGTCAGTGGAAAAGCTATGCATGGATGGAATAAAAAAAATACTGCATTACAGTTTAGCACGCAAGGGCGACATTCAGGAGTATCAATTCTGTCTGACCTTGCTACGAGCACATCAACGAAGGACTAACCCTGCTTACAGTGGCCAGCCCATCTAATGATCTAGTGGCTAATATTCAAAGGTAGAACGTAATTTACGATATTTATTAACGCTTAAACTCACGCTAGAGCTGCGTGTAAGGGAGATGCATTACACGCTCGCGTCAGGCATCCCACTGGAGAAAAATTGCCAAGCATAAAATTGAAACATAGTAGAGCATAACACTTCAAAATTTCTCATGGATGAAACTATCCCCATTCCCATGCCCATAGAAAAGAGCAATGGCCACTTGTATTCCCCATGAAAATTCAATACCACATCAGGAGTGAACATACCGTCATATGCACAGAGATACCTGAACACCGATCAGTTTTTGTGTCAGAAAAATCAAATGCACTGGTAATAGAAAAGGGAAAACTGCTACTCCTCCATGCAAGGATTTTGGGATAAAACAAGCCCGACGTTTACGCATGAGATGACAAAGTAAGAGACTAAACAGGATATTGCGCATTTAAAAATATACATGTATTTCTCTTATTGAAGCAAAGCCGTTATACTTTTATTAGTGTACACTGTTGTACAATTAATTTTTTTTAACCTTGCTTGCTGTCATTCCAATACATCAAAAACCAGTGTTCGTGCTAAGATTTACCCAGTCATTTGTCTGACTTTCCTTGACCAACAAAAGTAAATTTCCGCAACTTTTCGAAAATTACTTCTTGTTCTGATAGCAAACTATCCAGCAAACTTTTCCAGCATTTCTGGCCAATTTCATTTTTATTTGAAAAGTAAAGAAATAGTCATTTATAAACAATTCTTTGGTACTACAGCATCTGCAAACTGTACGATATTTTTAGGCACGAAAACTGCTGGAAACGATTCTAGATCGCGAACCGTGTTTAAGCCATAGTAGAACCGCCCCACTCTCGAAAGACCAACCGAGTATTGCGATGTTTTGTTTTGATATTGCATTTTGTTAAATTGATGTGCAGTGGCTGCCATACTAGACCTAGCTTCTGTCTTTTGTAAGAGCGAACAGTTGCTAGTTGACATTTGCTGATTAGGTGTACAGCCTTCCTAACAGATTTCCTGACGACATACACAAGCACAGATTGCATCAAGGTTTCTAAATGTCAGTAGCCATGAAACAGGCACCAATTAGTCACGCTGTAGTCGGCTAATGAGCAACTCATGTCGATGTTTTATAACCCAGCCACAAATTAATTAATATACGAGAATTCAAATTTCCAAGGTGACAGACTCCATTGTAAATAACTACGTTTTACAACAATTGCCCCTATTTTGAACACTCGTGCAAAAACGCCTTTAAATTATGGCAATAATGTACAATTGAAGTACTGACCTTATAAACACTTAGACCGAATTTAAGTTGCTATTTGTGGCATAGTGCGAGCACAAACTATAAAATGCCAAATGTGAACAAGAATTTGCCAAAAAACGAAGCAGCGGATACAAGGTTTTCCCCATCTGCCCTGTCAAAAAACGTTCACGGAAATGGGCGAGGTCACAAAAACGCTTCCTTGAAACAAATTGTGATGAGCTCACTGCGCACTCATGCCTTCCCGAATTGGAAGGGTTGAGAACAGGGTGCTATTTGGAATTTCCGGACGTCCCATGCGCACTTTCAATGAGTACCAGTCAGAATATCTAACGTACCAAAGAAAGATACGCGTATATAGCTAATTTAGGTATAACAATATCATTGTTACCATTGATTTCACTGCTATATTCAAATAAAGTTCCACAAATACCTCTTTGCCCCGTCAAGAGTAAGCAGCACAAAAATGATCCACATGACATTAGTTAATTTTACATAACGTCATCTTGACCAAGAAAAGGACCACAAACCTTTATGCCATAACGTGCCTAGATATGCCATTTTATGATATTAACGGTGTGAACAAGACGCCTGAGAGAGTTGAAATGTGCCTCTGACTGAAGATTTTTGAGAACACCCACGCAGTTACCCACGTAGTCAGGAACTTATAAAAGCCAACCATGTGGCAATTTGTGACTGTCCAGAAACTAGAAGCGCTTACTCATTGGAATTGGTTGTCCCAGAAAAACATTTTAAACTTCCCAGACCTTGCAATTTAAAAAAAAATTCTTGACCATCCTGGCCAATGACGAAAAATTATAACATGTGCTGGGCAAGGAATGCGTTCATTCTTTCTATAGATGTCAGACTTAAAGAGTGCCATATCTTTACTTTGCACATAATTAACTAGCGATGGTGATTACTGAATTTGATACCGTAAATTTCTTGATTTTCAACAGCATTTCTATGCAATTTTTTAAATCATTAAGAATACGGATTTTGTTGCTGAAAAATTATATCTAGATTCCCAGATAGAGAATTGGTAATTAAACTGCTGAAAAGCGTTATATTATGTTAATATCATGGCACTTTCGTAATTTTGATGACCTGGGTTAAATTTCATGACATGACCAATTATTCCAGTTGACACCTTAAGCTATGTGAAAGCAAATGTTATATTGATAAAAATTTACCTGACTTTTTTCATAGTAAATCATTCACTGACTATCCCATGCAATTCCAATTTTCCTTACAATTCCAAGTTTTCCATGTTTCCTTTGTCTGAGAGAACCCTGTTTGAACCTCGGTCGGAAACGATCATTACCCTTTCTTACATTAACCAACACTTCTTAACTTGACCACCTCTTATGAAACTCTTTAAGTGTTCAGCTAAACTCGTCATTCTTCAACTGAAGTCTGACGCATCCCAGAGTGCACTACGGTTACACCAATTGAGACTTCAAAGTGAAAGCACATTGATTGCCATACACAAATCACGTCCAAATCCACAGGATCCCTTCCACTAATCCCCAATTTTATGAGGCCATTTTTCGGCGTTGAAAAGTGCTGATAAATACTTTGAAGTTTCATACAAAAAACAACCCCGATGCCCCGAAGAAGCCATGGAAGCATTCGAATAAAAGAAAACAACCGAAAGTTTTTATAGTTCGTTGAAACCGTGCATCATTGCCCAAAACTAATCGATGAAACATGACCGTTTAACTGCGTGCTATTCAACTATGTCGCCTTAGGGAAAGAGTGAAAGAATGGCGAATATTTCGGTGAATTTTCAATTTAACGAATCCGGAGGGCGAAAACTAGATTTCTCTTTTAAAAAACTGAAGGGATTCGAGTGAAAAATCTGTCTTTCCAGCGTTCATACATCAAGGCGAATGGGAGACCTCGACGAATTTTTAAAGTATGGGGTATTGATTGCCCGTACTATCAGGGCTGTCGAGAGGGGTCCACCATTGCCAGGGAGGATTCACCCAAAAAATGTACTTAAAAATTTCACGCACGAACGCCTTGCACTGACAGGTGAAATATTTCATCTGGTCAAATGTGTGAAACATGGAAATCGTAACGCTTCGAGATTTTATGGGATATTGCAGATGCATGTGCCCGAGACGTAAATGAGTGAAAGAGTCAGGAAAGAAAGCTGCAGCTAAACCAATGGGCTTGGCACCGGCAAAGACAATCTTCTCGACCTATCAAAGACAGAAAAATCCTTGTACAGTATACTCCAATGAAAATGCTATGTAGGCTATAGGAAACCCGTGGTTAAACTTATCCCGAGTAAAGAAAAGGTGTACATCCTTGAATGATATAATCTGTTTATAAATCAGATCTGTTTATAACTTATTTTACATCCAAGTTTAACTAATGTTCCTAACACAAAGATACGTGCATAGTTGAGACAAATGCTTTTTGCATGAACTACAGGAGGGGTCGATCTTCAAAAACTCGACTTTGACCCCATATTCTGATTAAACACCCAGCCGCTATCATGTCTCGTCCAAGCAGCACAAATATACTTAGTACAGAATGATATCCACTGTAAGTAATTTTAAGTTGGACAAAATGAGCCAAAAAAACTGCTGCCATATTAAATGTCACAAATAGGAGCCGTCATTTCTATACTAACAAGATTACTTTTTAAAATTGTGATCATGAGTTAGTAATGTCATTTGGGAATGTTGTTACATTAGACAAAAATGACAGTTTAGTAAATGTAACATTTTAAACATGCAATTAAATTAAAAAAATATATCGAAAGTACGACATCTTGATGGGGCGGGAAGATGTTCACTCAAAACAAGTAGATGTACATAAACACTGTTTTCAAGCTCTAAACGGCCAATGTGCCACCGAAGTTGCAGTTCCCTTATCACGTTTTCTGCTTCATCCTGCTTTTAAAGCCAATAATAATTTACTGGAGTATGTTAGAAATTTTTAAATGTTTACAGCATGAAGTATTAACTTCAACACGTCAGTAATGCGGACCATCCTTTATTTTAAAAATAAACTTTCGTTAACTAGCCCAATACATTTTCGGGATGTTAATCGGATGAAAAGCAGCAGCAATATAGTTTTTCTGAAGCAACAAAAAATGGTCCAAAAAATACCAATTCGGACTGCGTTAAAAATCCGGTTCAATTAGAGCAAGTTAGGTCTGAGCGAAAGTTTACATCATTAATTAAGCGAATGAAGTTTCGTGCTCACGCCTAAAACCTGAAAAAGAAACCGTCCACCTTACCGCCTGCATTTCTGTATCGATTTTTCATTAAGGAATGTGCTGGCTTCTCATAATTTCGCCCTATTACAGGGCCACGTCCCGGAGGAATAAGCGTTTTTTACGACTTCTAAATGGCAAATTCATGTACGCCTAAGCCATAGACCGTGCAACTCCAAATTTAAAAAAGCATGCATCATACCGCTTAATTCCGACTGTAATTTGCAGTTTGGAATTAGAAAAATCGACTTCATCAACACCGCCATTTTCGACTCATTATTCACACTATGCTTAATCGATGTGCGTCCCAACCGACTTCTCATTTTGCATAAATTTGCAGTCGAAATGCGCCACGCACTTAGCGAAACTTTCGACGCCAATTTCCCTCGATATATGCAAATTTTAATTGCGTTCTAATTAAATGTTAATTATCAACAACAACGGTGAGGCACGGAGGGAGGCAGCGAGCCGCAGGACCGCTGGAATTATTCTGTCTGCAACTGACGTGCGTCGAGCAGCTCAACATAAAAATGTAAAAAAAAATTATAAAAAAAATATCAATAAAAGCCGATTGGAGCGCACGAACACCAAAACAGAATAGAACATGGAGGTGCGAACAAAGAAAATAAAGGTAATCAAGCGACAAACAAAAGGAAAAAAGTTGCAATAAATGAGGCAAAAGCTGTTTTATGGATCCACCCAACATTCATGAAGCCTTCTGATGCCACATTTTCATCGCCGAAAATGCACGGTCTCTTTCGGCGCTTCCATTAGCTTCTTAAATTTCAGAAAGCTCTTGAAATTCATCGCATACCTTTGTTTTTCATTTTCATGTCGGTGCCTGCATTGTTCACCACTCTTGCCTCCCATTTCCTCATCGATTTGTTCTAATTCACTCAGCTTACGTGTAATATTTGTTGTTCGGATATCGGCAGTAACCATCAGTTTCGTTCTTAAGTTCATTGTACAAGATGAGATATACATGTACTATAAGTCCTTCCGACATTGTTAATCGTTACATTTAAATTACAATTTCTGTAATTGTATTTTAGTTATTTGAGAAGCTCGTAATCGCAATAAATGTAGCTAATAAATGTCAACAAGCCTTGTCATGAACAACTTTCAATTCAACAATAGACCATCCATAAATTACGTTCTAGGTTGGAGTTTCACAGAAGTCAGTACGATGAACCTGTCAATAACTAGACCTACCAAAATTTGGCGTCAACTTATGTGGAATTGAGACGTTAATTTACAATAATATGTGATGTTAATTAAAAAGAAAAAAGGCCCTGGTGGAAAGATATCAGTTCAAACATACTGATATAAGTGAAAATTGAATTAGTAAAAACTAATGTTATTATAGAGACATCAGTATAGCATATCATAGTGATCGTTTCACCAGGGTGGACTGCTTATGTCAAGCTTGATTTTGACATCAGTTTTTGTTTTCTTTTTCTTTTTCAAAATACATGCTTTTTGCTCAAATAAATTAAGTCAGGTCATCTGTATTATTTGTGCTTCATGGGTCTGGAAGGTGACGGGGAGATGCTTTGTGGATGGCCCCCTAATTTATTGTTCAGGTTTTCTTAATAAGAGTTTGGAAACACGCTTAACAGTAACGTGGAAGACGTACGCGTTAATTAAACTGAAAGAAAATGCTCATACATAATTAATTAAAAAATTAAAAACAGGTGTCTTAATTTATAGGTTAGATTTCGCCGCAGCTATTAAATCCCTGCAGCAATTAACAGCAATCGTATTAATGATAGCGATTAAGCGTGATTAAACCCAGACTTGTTTACTGGCACCGCACAATAAAACTGACAAAACGAGTATGGCAGTAATTAACTTAAATTTCAAGGTACACTGTTTATCGGAAATTTAAGATTGCTACCGAGGGCATTCATAACTATATTCTAAATCATTACTTAGCAATGCACCCACATTTGTAGTATATTAGCCATTTTAAGAACTCATGTGATAGCATTAGTCATCAAATCGCTAACCAATGAAAAGGAAAAAAGTTATTTGATGCTTAGTACAGCGTAATTCTCCACAATCGACCAAAGTAATACAAATATATTGTATAAAAAAAGTTGCATTGAAGATGCCGTTATCGACCAAACACAGACAGGCAAAAAATCTTCTGAAAACAGACCTCAAGTTATTCCATTGATATCTATCCTGCAAATGTAAATACAAAACCGATTGACCTATACTGAAACATAAACACAGCTATGGACTTCTCGAATACAATGTGCGGCTTAGTGATAGAGGCCAACCAATAGAAATGATAGGGTACGAAAGCATTCGCAAATGTTTAGCAATGTACCTTGAAGAAAAATAGCCAACGAATACGAGAAACCATAGAGGATGCTATTACATTATTCAAACTAGTCAGGGAGACAGAGTTTATTTCCGATTTTACAAAACAACGCTTAAATACATCATAAAATCAAAAAAATCAGTAGTAATTTCAAAGCCTAGCGGAACATGATATGTAACGTGCAATTTAAATACGAGTTATATTTGATTTTAAATAGTATGGCCAGGCTAGGGTTGCTTTATCAGTGAACACCGTGACAATTCCTTTACAATAAACATGGAAATGTTGCAAAGTTTAGTCATTAAGTTATTATTATTTAACATTTTACCAATAATTTTCAAACCGAAATGGGACGAGATCAAAAGAATGCCTTTAAAAACAAAATGTATATATTTCACTTTGCAAATGCATTTTACAAATGTAAAGCTTTCATGTAATAAACTATGATGAGCTTTTTCTGAATTTGATTTATTTTATAACTGAAGGGCATAGCTGAACTATATGTAAGTGAAATTCAGAAGTAGTTATATACATCTGAATTTCATTTACATATAGTTCAGCTATACCCTTCATTTTAAAAATAAATTAAACCCAAAATACATGCTGTTTATAATAGTTAATTATGTGATATTTTTGCATTTGTAATGCTTTTACATAACATTAAATTAAACTAGTTTTGTACACCATTCAATTAAAAAATGAATCAAAATGTCCTATTTTAATTTTATTTTGTAGAAGCATTATAAATGTAGAACAAATAATAAACTATCATTAACCATTTCTGGATTTAGTTCATTTTATAATTGTTGGGCATGACTGAAAGTTATGTGATTTTCCAAGTATATATAAGTAGTTATGTATACATATACAGTATACATGGAGGTTCACATAACGTTCAATCATAAAATGGATCAAATTCAGAAGTGGTTAATAATATTTTATTATATATTTTCTACATTTATAATGCTTCTACAAAATAAATTTAAAAGAGGATATTTTGATTAATTTTTTAAACTGAATGGTATAACTGAACATATATGAAACTCGTTTAATATCCTTCCGTAGAAGCCTTACAAATGCAAAAAATATGATATAATAAACTATTATAAACAACATGTATTTTTAGATTTAATTCGTTTTATAAATGAAGGGTATAGCTGAGCTTTATATGAAACCTTTAAAGTTAAAGAAGCGAAATGAATACAGCAAAGCATTTCTTTACATGTACGAGTACTTTTTGATGTTCCGTAAATGTTTGCATTTAGGTTTTGCGGAAGGACTGAAACATAAGAATCCATTGGACAGATTTTTTAGTACTTAACAAAAAATTTAAATTGAGGATAATAACGCAACTACAGACTAGAAGGATAAATGTCACTAAAGAATTTAGGTTTGAAACGTGCTATAAGACATGTCAATGAATAGCCAACTCAGTGAGAGACAAGTGTTAATTCCTCCCACTTGTAATTACAAAAGCACTTCATTTCATCAAAGACCTTAAATGTCGTTTTGTCGCAACACTTAATCACTCGCTTATACCGTTTCCTCTTTAAGTGTGTCCATCCGACAAAAGATTACCAGAGTCAAAAGATGTCTCCTGGCAAGGCGGTGTTTTTGCCTTCATACAAAAACTATAGTATCAAGTTGAGAGCATTTAGAGGAAAGTAATCCGATTTGGGACAAACTCAAATATATCACAAACTTTTATATTAGGCTATTGTTGATGTAGTTCATATATTGCAACCGCCCTAACATTCCAACATAAGTAAAATAACGCCGAAACACACAGCAATATCATGTATATTACGCCGGCATGACCACTCAAGAGCTGCACAAATGCACGCAAGGAAAAACATGAAAAAAATGGGAAAATCAATACGCGAGGTGCACTTCATTTACTATACTGTTTAGAAAAGCATCCAATTTTCTCAGATCTGATATAGGATCTGGAGGATTTCGGCACAAATAGTAGAAATCGAATGGGGAAAATGTCCTAATCGAAAGAACAGCGAGTCTTCGCAATGGAGACAATATTATATGGGCTGCATTTTATATATATTGCATTTCGCCAGAGTATCCAAAGACTACACTTTTCTGGGTCAGTTGCAGCATCAGGCTTTTTATGATATTGATCGCTGTCAATATGTATTACATATGCATATCATAAGTGAATTTCCATATCGAGATCCCAAAAGAGTGAAAGTGGGCCACGCAATGCGCATGCAAATGTATACGTTGTGCATTAAGGTAAACAAATGGAACAAATACATTTTAACGGAGGCAAAAACAAACAGTGGTGCAATTAAGGTACCGATCGGAAATGCAAACTTTGTTTCGCTTTCGATACGGACCAAGACTACTTCCAACTTTCAGACAAATCCCCTGAGTTATTGAATGAAATACATTTACAGTTGAACGTGCAAATTTGATAGCATTTGTTATTATGACCAAATATCATACATATCTCAGCTAAAGTTAACCGATCTTAAACAAAACAAACGCTATATATATATATATATACAGGTGTATATTTATCTCAGAAATGACTGACTGAATCGGGCTGAATGAGACAAACTGTTTAGGACTTCATTTTAGTTGCAAATGTATACATTATTAATTTAGATACAATAATAACACTGCATTGATGAGCCAATTATCTCTGCGAGATAGCCTAATTGGAATAGGTTCTAATTACCTAACCTAATTGGAAGCGCCATTTCCCATTATAAAACAAATGATCTAAGTGACAAGCGAATGTTTGTGAGGTAATCCATATACACGTACATGTTAAATATTTCAATCATTCCTATATAAACGTATATTTATTGCTTTGCATTGAGCCTGGCGGATCTAAAAATTGAATTGTTACCCTGTTGAATATTGTTCGACTTATTTGATACAGTAAATCATTTTGCACGTAATAACTATTTTTGCATTTTTAGCACTTGCAGCGTTTTGCATTTTCACTCTTCAATGTAATTGGAAAAAGCATTCCCTTAAGAGTTGGAATGAGAACCAGAATCTCAAGTCATAATGTCCCTAGCATGTGCCGTCTTATCTCCACAATAAATGACATCATAACGTTATGTACATGTACATAAAACTAACGTCTTATTTCAACACTACATGCTCCTAGATTTTATATATATCTTAAATTAGTGGTCCCCAGTCCCCGTATCAATTGGTACCTGGCCGCCCAAGGAACATGAAATTATTCTCATTGATTTAGCGTTCTAGTGAGTTAAAATGTTAAATCACATTATATTC
>JAQIXS010003184.1:0-19028 GCA_034700785.1 Rossiulus vilnensis
AAGGCACCAAGGTTGCCCAAAACCTATTCTACTTTCCGAGTTAGCGAAATTTCCGAGTTACGGAGAGTTGACTGTATATTAAGAAAAAATGGACGAGCATGTTTTTGTACTGTGGGCATGCTATTGTCTCAGCCTTAATGTAACCCAGGGCTAAAGCTCTGCGTTACATTATATCAAAAATAGATCAAATACACTATTTGTATCACGTCGATTTTGGAGTAGTGACTCGCTTAAGGTTTTTATTGGAACAAGTGGCCCTTAAGTACCAGTACATTTTATAACACCTGATGCAGACGGTTAATATGCGCGTATTAAAAGGCTCCAACCAAGTTTTCAAATGGTCCAATTTTTGCACTGGCATTGCGTTGTGGCACGCTTCTCCTATGAAAGCTGCATCAGCGCACGTGACCTGTATGTTGAAGATCCTTTTGTTTGCCTATGTAAATCAGTCCCACCTTCGCAAGCTTGCATGTCTTTGAGAGAATGGCATTTCCAAGAGCAGTAATTGAATAGCGTTCAGCTGTTATCTGCGGTTTGCTGGTAGCTACCACTCGAGATCTGTGATACGCTGCAACGAACTGGTAATTGCGCCGAGTGGTTATGGAAAAGAATGGTCATCAACGCCCAGCAGAAGACCGCACTCGAGGAACCTAACTCATCGGAAAAGAGGGTGCTGAATACGGGAGGATCATTACTATCCAGGCGGGTGGCTGCCGCATTTTGGATGTTTTGCGTGTGGAGTTGTTGTTCGGGATTCTTGGCCAGAGTGCCACACAGCGACGAAAACGACTCATGGGCGATTGTCTGTTCTCATGGAAAGTGGCGAAAAAAATGGCACGAAAGTTTCCCCGAAATGGAAACCAACCAGCGGGTTGTTTAATGGTGGCCGTGTCATGGCCTCCATGGAGCGCTAAAATTGTGTGCATCTCCCGCTGCTCGGTGTTTGCCCAACGCTTTTTTTTTTGTTGGCCTTTTTTCTGTAGGTTCTCCCTGGAAACCGAAAACGTTCAAATTTGCACGGGCGTCGTAAGTTATTTCCCAACTCCCTCTTGGCTCCAGAATCTTGACCCTAGCAACCGCTAACTCTTGACACTGCTTTGAACTAAAAACCTTTCTGCTAGTTTGTATACGTGCATTATTTATTGCTTTGAATGAAAATGTGCTACTTATCTCCAGCAGCGAGTTAGCCTATACCTGGTGGTTGAATTTATTTCGAGATAAATGAAAACCGTTTCGGCCGTGGCCATAAAAGGCAAATAGGTCTGGATTAGTATGAGTACTTAGTGCCTGGTGCTCTGGTTCTGGTAGCAAGCGGTGAGCTTGTAAATGCGATGTGGCGGTGTTTTTTTGCGGTTCCATCGTTTGTTTTTAGTGATTCATTGTGGATAATTTGTCGGAGACGTCTTTATGCGCATCTTCTATTGGGCAGGATTTATGAACAATTGAATGTCTTGGTTTTGAGAGCATCTAAAGAGGGCTTTGATGGAAGCTCGAAGATGAATGCAGCAGTGAATGGTTGCGACATTGAATGATGGAAAGCGAAAGTAAACTGAGGGAATTAGGTTAAAACAATCTTATGAATTTTCCGAAAATTTCTGAGTGTACTGAAGAGAAAAAAATCCAGAATGTGTTCACTGCGTACTTGCATTGTTAGACGTTTTAACTTAATTTTCCACTTCGTCTGAAGTAATTCTCGAATAAAGAGTGCTTATCCCTCTGTTGTCTTTAATGCGAACTGATCAGATTGGAAATGACGGCCCATTTGTTCGCTAAAACGATGAAGTAGGAGAATGAGTTTTTTCAAATAAATAAAACGGTATCTTTTTCATTCTACAGATATGCCGTGCAGCTACTAACTCCATCTAATATTTTAACGAAGGTAAATGGTAAGACGGTGATCTCTAAAGAGGAAGTTCAGGAAATCTCAGAACTTTTCTATGACGCAAAATCATCTGCAAAGATATTATCTGAACAAGAGGACAAGTATATGAAGTGATTCTCTGCGCGTATTATTTCTACCTCTGTCGTTTGATTATAATGATTCTTCTTCATCGTCAAATCCATCAAAAAGGCAGTTCTTGTTTTGATCAATAAAGTCTTACAATGAGCCATTTTATTTATCTCAATTGGTTAATTATGTAGTTCCTAGTAATTCGCTCATACTGAGATGGATTTAGCCCGACCCAAAAGAATGCCCACAATTCAAAGGAAATATTTTTGCTTCAAATACTGTATTATAATTGCTAATTTTTTTTCCCGTGTACCCTTAGTTGTTCACTAGGGTATGTTATTTTGTATAAGAATTCATTGAAATGCATGTAGCAGAATTTCATAGCTTGCCTTGCTTTCCCTTACCCAAATTATTTTAAGAGGATGAATAAGTATGTCCATCTTAATAATTTGAAGGGTTAATAAGAACTAAGAATGATTATAAAGAAGAAATAAGTTGTATAGTTGAGGATATAATGATCTTTCTATGCTATGGAGACTTATGAATCGATGTTACATGCAACTTTCAAACAATCAATGTGACGACCCTAGGTTTTGAATAAAATCCATTAGTCAAAACAAGATTTTGTCCTCAAATATTTTTTTTGCATTGAATTTGTTCCCTGATTAAAAGATAGTTAGCGATAGCAGGTGAAAACTTGAAGACATAACTAACCTGTGTAGTGGTATTACTGCATTTTGATGTATTCATTTTGTTGAGGAATGGTACTTGTATTTTAATTGTTTAGGCAACCAAAACTCCCACCCAATGCATAAGCCTATACATGTTTATATATGCCGTTTTATTTGCAACGTTTAGATGGGTCACACGAAATTTAATATGGAACAAATTCCATTGAAATGCAGTATTATAATATTTATCAACAAGTAATCAAGCTTTTATATCATCATTCAGTTGTGTCAGTGCTTCGTACAATTCGTAGACAGTTCCGAAGTTTTATACGGTTACAACTACTGTGTGGTCACTAAATCATTACAAAATTGAATTTCAAGTAGCTTTTCGCTAGCCTTCCAAAGCGCATTCCAATGCCTGGTGGTATGCGAATTGAATTGTTTGATTGAATGACAGTTCATTTATCAAGGGTACATTATCCATCCAAACTTATTACAATTACTGAAGTTTGAACAAATCCAAGAATTTGTATTTCCTGCCATATATTTACTGAATGACGTCTATGTATCATAAAAGAAAAAAAGTATTGCCAGGCAATACCTTATATAATCGGAACAAATATCACTGACAAACTTTCTATTGATAAAAGCTGACAATAACACTAAACGCAGTTGTTAATTACCAAGAAAGCAAGAACAGTTTTTCATTTATCACAGCTAAATATTTTTAAAATGTTTCATTTTCGTCAGTTTTTTTTAAATATAATTATCTACAATTTATGTTCATTCTTTATTAGTTAATTATTCCGCTTAAACTCAAGCTTAAGAGAACTATTTTGGTTTCTATTTTTCATTTCATTAATATACGCCTTTGCTGTAGGCTACATGTATTAAAACGTATTAGAAGGTCAATTTTGCATCAACAATATTTTTTTTAAGCGCTCAACTTTTACATTGGATAACAGGCATAGGTAAACTGCATGTTTAAGAAGTTCGAAAGTATTTTTTTTTCTCGCAATTTAATTCACCAAGGCCTTTTGTTCTAAATAAAACCAGACGTTACGCCGATTATATAAAATGCTTCAATTATGTCAATGTAAGATAAAAATATTGAGCGCAATTTTATCAACGATTATATAAAGCAAGGCTCCCGTGAGCACATGGTAGTTCTATTTATGATTTGTAGGAAATCTGTTGTACTGCATGATAACAGGAGTGTTGTTCAGTTTGTAAGTTATTGATGTATTTTCTTTTGTGTTCTGTTATTTGCGTAATGCTGACGAGAAAATAAAACCAAGAAAGACGCCCTTTATACGTGAAAGAAGACACCGAAACCATGATTGAGTCTCATCATACTTTTGAAAATCTATTGTTTGTCCACGTGGTAAACACTCCTTACTTCGAGATATCGGCACCGTGGTTTATTAATTTTTCGCGCAATATTGAATTGAACAATGCAAAGGAAATTGAATTTACGACTGAAAACGAGAACACTGTTGGATGCCGGCGAATGCAAATCGACGAAAATAATGCACTTGTAATGATTTCGCCACTCAACGAAATCTTGTCGAAAAATGACAGCGTGTATGCATGTTCAATATAGTGGGCTGAAAACGTTGACAGCTCTATTATACTGGTGGCTGGTGTTTTTTTATTTATTTTTTATTTTTTTATAATTCATTCACCAACGCTGTTAATTTCCTAATGCTTTCTGTGACATGGATGCTCAGGATATTGCCGTTGGTTTTGTTGCAGTTCAAGGATTTGCATGGTAGTGATTGGGTCCAGGGGAAATATGAACTGGTAGTGAATAACATACAGTATAGAGATGTACATGTCATATGAAAATAAAATTTTCTTGTTTTGAAAGTCAGTATTGCCTTGTATTGTGTGTGTTGTATTAATTGAAGAAACGACATTCGCAAAAAGCGGATTTGGGATTTTTCAGAATTATTTTAATCCGATTTAAAGTAGTGCAGAATGCGTAATATTTAAATTTTGTCTGCTTTGAGAGCTTGTTAAGATTCGTTTGTACTTTTTTCGTCCCCTTTACTCCCGTTGTTAACTTATGTCGTTATCAATGTGTTAATGGTTGATCCAGTATATGTATGTTATTACATTTTTGACTTAGTTATTTCGATAAACGTAAATTGAGCTCAAATCCATAGGCATAATTTTTGTCGGTGCGAACATTTTTACAAAAAAAAAAGTGAATTAAGGTAGTGCTTTTGCTACATTTTTTTCGTAAATTGCTCTTAGATGTTTTATTGAATTGAATTGGTCGTCCGTTAGTTCCAATGTTTTATTTGCATATGCCCCTTTCATTTATGAAACTAAGAGAGAGAAAAAAACTCGAGTTTGATCAAAATTTGAATTTTTCCAAGTTTACTTTTTATTTTATAAATAAACGATAGGTTTTCGTATAATATAAAATGTGGAAGGCGTTAGCGGGCGACCAATTCAACATAGAAAATACATACCAAACGTATCCTCGGATATAAAACCCTATTTTAAAAGTCTTTGATTGCACTCATGACGATTGGTTGTAACTTGTAAATCTACTGCCTGATTCAGAGGTCATTTGAGAATGCAAGAGTGCGTGCACGTCCACATTGAATAGTACACTCTTGGGTGGGGTTCGAACCTGTAAGGAATTGAAAGACGTCATTTTTGAAGAACTCGTAGAAGATAATAGAGCGAGCCATAATTTTATTTACGAACTTAGGCACCAAAAAGCATGAAATTCACCAGAGGAGACAAACGATGGCTCAGCCATAAATAATTTTTTAAGTGACCTAGGCATATTCTAAATTAACTTGCTTATGATAAACGAGGCTTTGGGTTTACACATTTGAAAATTCCCACCAGATTACATGCATACTGGAGTGAAGTCAGGTAAGTACTTACATGTATACTAAGGCTGATATTTGCGTGCCTCGCGGTTCACTTTCGATAATTAACGTGCTGGTTCTTTAATTATATGTTGCTCACGTTTCGCTATGCTTTTTGAACATTTGTTCTGCCTTTTAGGGGTGGTCATTAACACGTGTTATTGCCGCCATTTTCCCAGATAACTAAAACTATCTGGACAAATTGTGCCCGGCCTATTCCTCTAGGCCTGTATATTCTGGGTGTTAATCGGTGTTAATATATAACCCATACTTAACCAATTTTTTTAAAATGAGTTACATTGCTGAAAATGTATAAATAGTCTCCTACGTGCAAAGTCTACTCCAAAGACGTGATATTAAGGCGCGGTGTTCTCTCACCCCTTAAGCTGCTGAGGTAGATTTATCTACGAGCCCAAACTTATTTTTTACCCACATTATTAATTAAGGATAATTTTGTGTTAAAAGCATCTAAGCGTGTAAATAAAAAGTTCAACTTTAGTCTAATTATTAGGTTGTTGCGTCGAAGAGGGCAAAAGTATTCTCCAGAGCAACCTAATGGTCAGTTTGGCTCATATTTCATCGGGATAAAGCCCATGCGCGCCTTATCAAAATGAAAGAGTGAGGGGTGGGAAGTACAATTTCTTATTCCCAGATGGTATAAACAATTTGGTTAGGAATATGCAGTAATTATAGAATATCTTAAAAATAGTATAATGTGTGATTTTAGAGAAAAGTAATCACAAATGATTTATTTTTGACAACATTTTCATAAATGCATGTAAAGGGAAAGCCGTAGGCGAAAATTTTGCAAAAACTAATCACATTTGATGGATATTTTGTTCTCCATGCGAAATTTTTAGAAAAAAAATCAAAAAATGTAATCGCAACTGATGGATTTTGACTGGATTTTCAATATGCATGTGTAAGTTTTTGTAACTACAAGAAATAAATGTAGGCTTTTAGAAAAATACTAATCGTATTGTTTTTTAGATTCATAGTACAATATTTTCACAATCACAAATGAGGAAATTTAGTAGTCATTTCCATAAAAAAATTCCTTAAAAAATAATACCACTTACTTCATTCAAGGAAAACCATTCCACATCGTTGTTGACCTTTCTCCCTAGCCCTTTTAAGTCAGTAATATTTAAAGTGTACGATTAATCGCATTCTGACCATTGACAAAGATCCGGTAAATTATTAATTTAGTGCTAGGGCATATTGGATGCTCACTATAATGAGGTGGTTATAAACCAAATTCGCGAAAAACGCTAAAAGGGTTGAAGATATTGTTTTGTAAATACAATTACGCTCTCACCAAATTACATCAGTCATTCGCTCTACATGCTATAGTATTATTGTACATGCTTAAATTCTGGACAAAAGTACAGTATTTACATGTATTATTATGTATATAAGGGATTTATCAAACATCTGGCAATGTTGTCTGTATACACGCATGCGTGTATTTCTTTAATTTCCTTTCTAAATGGCTTGTAATTTTAAATATTTTGACTGTTGTTGGTTCGCGACGTTTCCAATTTAGAATCTTTACTACTTGGGCATTTTTATTTAGTGCGAAATATCGGCTTAAAAATGTAGGCTTTGCTTTACAGAACGCACGATGCGTGGAATGGCGGAATTATTTTCATTATTAATGACCCATTCAGGCACCATGTTTACGAGCTGAAAATGCAGTGGCGTATAGATGATGGCGATGGAAATCTAAAACAAAAAAGGGCGGTCTTGGTCATTTCGCATGCAATTTAACGCCCATTGTGAGAAAATGACCCCAGATGCCCTATAGGCTTAGCCAGCATTTTTTGAAAATGAAACATGCCGACTCTTCCCCTGAAAATGTGTGATTTATACGCTGATCTGTAGGGGCCAAGTTGATCAACTTTACCGCTGATGGGGTAGACGTGTTTGGCTTTACTGAATAAACCAACCTCACACTTTGGATAAAAAACGCCATAAATTAAAAATACCTTTTAATTTCCCCTTAAGCCCGTCAACTAACGTATCTTTAATTACACTTTCAAATAAAAAATACATACAAAAATGCACTTTGTATATGGCGGCATTGTGCGCTCACGAAATAGCAAACTTATATATAGGCAAGGGTCAACTATATATGGATGACCCAAGAAACTTCTTAGATGGTTTGTATAGGCAAAGCATACGTTTTGTTAAGCATATTTCTTATGTTTTAATGGCATCTAAGTCTACAGTATACTGGTATTACTCTCTCAACCTGTCGAATTAATTCTGGAGTGAAAATATACATGAAAAATGCAGTTTTAAGTTGTAATTCAAGCCACTATGTGTTGTAAAAATGTAAAGCACTATTCTTTAGGCCTACTTTCTGCTTGCAACTTTTAATGAAAATTTTTTACGTAATAAAATCGTGAATGAATAGGGATTTTATTATAGTTTTTCACCAACACTGCAGGAAATTTGTGAGTGTATTAAGAATTCCTGAAAACTAAAAAAAAACGTTTTTATGGTGGTTGAAGAAAGGTGGATTAAGATAAACATTGTATCAGCGATTATCAATCTCTTCGTTCTGGCTTTACTGCCCTATAAATAAAATATAATTGAGAAATTCTATAGATTATATCACATCATATATGTTAGCATTGATCAATTTAAGCCAATTGTCTTATCGTGAATCATGGGCGCGTATAATTCGACAATTAATTATATAGCAAGATAGCAGCTGACGTCTTTATTAAAGCGCCTGTGGTAAACTTTGAAATTTGCTAATTGGAATACTGCAATTTAATATCTTGATTAACAGTTACATGTACAGTGTGGGTCCATTGCATTGCAGCGGATGCATAAATATGCATACACGCATTCAATAAATTGATTTTCTTATATTCAGATGTAGCAATTTAATAAATGCGATAGCAATTTCTTTCTACTTCAAGTCGCGACCAGTCAAATTTCACGAGTAAAAAATCTTGTCTGAATTATCTTGCGAGAAGTTTCATATGAATTGTTTGTTTTTTTCTTTTTTCTTTTTATTGTAGTTTAGTTATTATGTCAAAGAGTTTGCCTGGGCGATAGGTGTGCACTGCTAAAAGTTAATAAAAATCTGTGATTCCATTTGTAGCTTTAGATGGAATAATTTACATTGAATACCCCAAGTCATAAAAACCTAGCTAACTTTAACATCGAATGACATTATACCTGTTAAATTTATAGTTTTACCTTCAGTCAAGAAGATAAGTTGTTTTAAATAGCTATCTCTCGCTTGACATTTATCACAAGATCGTCTAACGACTTTCACACTGCATACATATTGCTGTTAAGTTCCTCACGATGGGGCTAATGCAATACCTAGCTATTAATTCCAACATGTATGAGACATCTGCACTATCTACACCTTTTCTTGTCTCGGATTGTATATAATGAAGCTCCAACGACGACTTGATTTGCGTTCAACCTCATAAATTTGGAATCAATGATTTAATTGCAACACCTCATAGCGATTTGCTTTTAGATGGCGTTAAGATTTCCTTCAGGCGACTTTTTAGTTCTACGAGATTATGGGCTAATTGAAACACGATGCGTTGGGACATAGGCTATAACGAAATTTTAACGCTTTCTTCAGCAAGACTTGCACCTAGATGCAACTTCCATGGCCTTTCTGCTATTACTAATTATTATTATATATTTCATCTTGTGTTTACAGGGCGAGAAATGTTTTACAAAGATCTTACATTAAATGAATCAGACATTGTTCTTGCAAGAAGGTTTGGATACATCATCGTTTATTCAAAGATTGCCTTTTAGCGAGATGCTGTTTGCCAACAGAGTTTGTATTAATTATATTGTATCATAGTTTGTTCATTGTACCGGTTAGGTCCGGTTCTTCGGGTGAAACTAAAGATTCCCTTTTAATTAGATGTGTTTGACCAAGTTGTGCTTACGTTCACGCATATTCAGTTTTGGTGCAATAGCAGGTGAGACAAGATTACCCATTACTCTGTTGTTCTCCCAATGAGTCTTTGATATCTTATTCTTGTGGCAAACTTCTGGTGTGCATTAAAATGTTACATCGGTACTAAATATCATGCCAAACGGAACTGTTCTAAGTGAAAAGCACGGGGATCCATCAGTGCTTTCGGAGTTTTTCGTCGATATAGTTTCGGTTTTAGTGATGCAAGGGGCTTGAAGATTCTCGTTAGCATGTCGCTTGCGTGGCTCAATCCGCTCGTCTGCATCTACGTAATATCCGGAAGCTGCATTTGATGGTAATTCCTCCTCGCTTATTGTTGCTGAAGAAAGTGTCATTCTGTCTGCAATTGTCAATTTTCTTGTTTTCAAATTTCAATACCCAACTTCTGACGCATAGCTATTCGAAGTAAATTCCCTTAATTTAAATTTCTTGTGACAGTAAAATGCTGTCATCCTCCACGTATTGCGACTCCATTTCACAAGATCCCGCCAGTTACTGACCATAGCCTCACTGATTGCCACACTGTCCTACCTGCAGAGTGATTATTTCACCAGTCATATTTAATGATTAACCACGGACTAGCAATCTTTAAATTATGACGACCGACATATATCGATGTTACCAAACACCATACAGAAATGCCAATAGGAATAACGAAAAGATTCATTCCTGCTTGAATGTTAATGAGTCCATCATAGGAAGAAATTGACAACTGAAAACAAGATCCCTTGAAATACGATTTGCAGTTTTCGTTGGACCTTTGTTTACTTCAGTAATTGATCTCTTGGCATATTTTCCATTGAGTTACGATAATTTCACAACGCGATTTTAGGCGAATATATTTTGTATTCAATTTACGTTTCATTGTGTAAATATTAAGTCATAAAAATAAGGTTTAATTTAGAATTTAGAGGATGCCCATTGCGTCGATCAGTTAAACCTTAGTGGGTGGCTACCTGAAATATCTTATCAAATATGAGTATTGCAGTATTATGCAATATCGGGCACCGCCTTTTATGTTTTATGCTATTTGCTAACAATTCAATTCATCTTATTCGCTTTATTGGCATCATTGGCATCATCTGGAGATTAGTTATGCATAGGCCACTAGTGCGCACAAAATCGTTTACATATTAGCAATCTCTCTACATGTATATATGCGTTTGGTTTTAAAACAATCGATTTGAAACAGTGCTTTTCATAGCTAATTTACCAAACTGGGGTTGCAAGTGCACCATTTATCCTGACTTGTAGTCCTCCAGGGTTAACTCGACATTTGCCCAGTCCATGGACCAGCGTCTTGTAAGCATTTCACGATTTCTGCTTTTTTAGTCATTCCCACACGTTTATATAGCGAGTACGTTTTTTTCGGGCGTAATCTTGCCACGCATCTTATCAAGCTCGGCGTAAAACGTATCATTCAGATTTAGCTTATAAGCGTATACTGTAACAAAACGGTGACGAGGGTTCCCCGCACTGTTCCATCCCTTCCCAGGCATGGGATCCAACAAAGCCCAGTAGCTTAGTCGAGGGTCCTCTGAAGAGGGCCTTTGGAGGGGTACAAAACTGTTACAGACTTATCAAATCGGACCATCTTTTCGCATTTACATCCCAGATAGGCATCTTGCATCTGCTGAGATCTAACAAAACTGCGCCGAAGACCGGGGGCCCGATCCGTGGGGTATCCATCCTGCCCAGATCCAGGAATATTGAAGCTACGAAGGGGAGCCTAGCTGATGCATGCGATGGACGGACGCGAGCCCTTCCGCGCACTTGGCATAAACCACATAAACACCTTTCAGGTCACCCTTTCTTCCCCCCTCCATTTCAACCCCCCTTGTCGCTCTTCCAACCAATAACCGCCTCCGTCCCTCCTTCTGTTCCTTTCAACAAGTCGACATTATCAGAAGTCATCTTTTGCTCTTGTCGGTCCTTTTCTCTCCTATTGAACTACTATGCTTTTGTATTGTGTTTTTCAACCTGGAAAGGCAACCATCTGTTGCTAGTAAAAATACATGTACGTGTAAAAGTGAATATGGGAGTGGCCAACGCGATGGTCATTCCAATTAACGCCAAACTGGGTTGCAAATACTTGTCGGTTTCTTTCTGCCGGATAATCGATAAAAATCGATAAACAATGTACTTCCAACGCAGGTGGCCACTGTTTCAACGTCATCTGCATTTTATGCATTAAAACTATGAGATTAATGAGTTATTCAACTCGCATTAACGAAGATTTCTCCACTGTCTTGCGAAAAACGTTTATCAGAATTAAACTTTTATTTGGCGACTGAATAATGGAATTGCCGAATGACTGTAAACTCGCCATCATTCTTCGTACAAATGTTGACTATTGATTGATGCTGCTCAAAATTGTGAGGGCACTCACATAATTGGTGTATTTGTGGTGAATAGACTTTATTACTTTTGACCTACCAATTTACTAAACCGTTGGAGACCATAATAGACATCTATCAAAATGTCGAGTTTTTACCCTCTACACTCCCCCATAACTGCCCATGTCCCGTTAAAATCTGAATTTGGCAACACCACGCCCTTTACCTCATCCCGTCCCAGATAGCTTAAACTGTTAACGTTTGTTAGTTTATCTGAAACGAGAGACGTCATTTGACTAGGGAAACGAACTAAAACTGATATAATGACCATTACATGAGCTGGTATATTTCTAAACTAAATTATGTTAAATTCTCAATCTTGAATAACATTGCATGACATCAACACAGAGCCACCGCCTCACCAGTCCGAAGACTATAAAGGCACTCCTGCTCCTTATGCACAACCATCAATTTACCAAGTATGCTCACACCAGAGAGAAAGGGGTTTTTCGGGAGATGCACCCGTCGCAGGAGGCGCACCCAGGCGAGCAAAGGCCACCAGACAGAGCTGGTCAGCTAACAAGAAGCTCAGCCGGGCATCAACGAAACGGAGTACAAACATTACAAACCCACAACCAACCTTACAGTGTGAGCTACCCAGTTGCGAAACACATTGATCTAGGCACCACCGGTAACAGGGATGACAAGAGAAGTCAACCCTGGAGCCCCCACCCGCCCACCGGCGGTGCCGGAACATTGCATGACAGTAAACGTTGGAGTTCTCTTCCAAAAAATATCTCTAATTTAACAGAAATTCAGTTTGACATTGATGATGGTGACCATCAAGTTGAACAATAAACAAAAAGTTAATATTAGTTGATGGATTACACCCCTTATACGAATTTCGCACTCTTTTGATGCATCATCTACCTTAATGTACCAAGGACTTTTTTACATTTCCTCAACGGTTTATCTGATCAACTGCAGTGTACATCAGCAGATGGTCGCAACGAGTAAGTGGACATGTCTTTTAAATTAAATGTCTTGATTTCACTTGATCTGTGATTATTCTCGATTTATACTACCGCTTTCAAATCTCAACTGGACACTCACCTCAAGAACCATTTCGCTAGACACCCTGTATTTAGAACATTACCACTTGCACTAGTCTGTCAATAGATGGCGCTGAAAGATCCGTTTGATGATGCTTTCATGGAAAGCTTTCTTAAGGCGCGGTTTATATTTCTATATTTAGCGCCTTTTTAAGCTGTTTTGCGTTTTTTAATATTTTTATTCAATTAAAAATATGGATAATATGGAAGTGTAGCGTAATACATGTACTTTTTTTAACATGAATGTCGAAATGAATAGCTTACATGTAATTGCATTATGTTTATTTTTTAAATAAAAAATCACTTTATTAAAGCAACAGTTCTTTTTTTCCACATAACATTTTTTGTAGATATAAACAAACAAAAGTTAATCCTTATTATATTATATAGTTTTTGGTGAATTATTTTAGAAATCAGAAGAACAGAAAACTCTTGATTCAATCTATAATCTGTAGTTTACATTCATATTTGTGACTACTTTTAATGCACAACGTATTCGGTAATTTCTGTTGTTAAAATCATAGATCTCTAATCCACTGCATCCTATTTTACCACTTGTAATATATGTATCATGGGAAAGTAATAGAGTGCAACAGTGCTGTCTGGTGTAGGTGCAAATTTTATAACCCTGTCATATATTCTTAAGTACATGTATTTGAAAATTCAAATGCTCCTATTGCTGCATGTAAATGTGCAGTAGAGATTAGCCACTGTAAACCATAAAAGTACAAATGCAGTTTTTGAGTGGTACATTATGACCGTACATTTGATCCATGACAGGAATTGTGTACCATTTTTTTCAAGAAATGCCCAGATATGATCCTGATCTGGGGTTATTCTGCAAATTCCGGCAATTCAAACTTGTCTACGAAAGGCAATTCGCACAAGGTATCTGTAGGTTATATTAGAAGTTACAATTTTACATTGTCCTGAATACGTATAACGTAAAATAAATGTCGAAGGATATGAACTATTAAAATGGAAATTGCATGCTAATGGGAATTCCATATATTTAATGTATCAAAGGAATTCACAAATTCTTTACGCTGAGAAGTAAAAATTATGACAGAAGTAATGTAATAAATCTGAAAATAATACCAATCATAACACGAAAAATAAATGCGAGATCTACCAGGCGAAATTATACAAATAAAAAGTGTGACATTTTTCATTCACATTTATTTTATTTAAAACATGGAAATTTCACGAAGAAATTGTATTTGCATGCATGTGGATTTGGGTTCCATGCTGGAAAACTTAAAATGATGACATTTCTATGCTAACTTTGAAGATTCAATGTACAAAATTAGTTAATTAGGCTCCGAATACAACAGATAGATATGAAGTCGTGAATTGTAAAAATTATGCGATTGAAAATCGAATTTTGGAATTTCGCAAAATTGAAAATAAGTAGCCATTGTGGAAATGCTCTTGTACATATACCCAGAGACTTCAATCCGAATAACACCCAGAATTTAAGAACAGTGAAATTCAAATTGCCACGCGCGATAATATCACAAAGTGACGTCGCCAAGCAATTCTGGTCTCAACCCAATAATGTCCTGAATGCATGCAAAGGACTGTAATATCGGCTCGATCTGAAAGGAGAACGATTGAACGATGGAACAAGCGTGACCGCCCATTCCGGGATAGCACACCTTAGCAACACAACTTGGGTTTATTAATCTCAGCAACACGAAGTTTTGAAAATAGAAAAAACCAACCCACCCCTGCAGAAAACCCCCAACCACTCGCCCAGTTTAATTTGTACATGCATCCTAAATTCCAATTTTGGCAGAGCGCTCCTATAGGCTGCTTATTCAGTCCTCCTCTTCGATTGGATCCTGAAAAGCTAATAACCCTGGAAGCCTTCGTGCATGAATCTATTCATAATAGAATTCGATTTTGTCGCAGTAAAGAGCCGTAGACGCGGATTACGTTACGTTTTCGAGCGTCCAGGGCC
This sequence comes from Rossiulus vilnensis, assembly GCA_034700785.1. Classification (NCBI taxonomy): domain Eukaryota; kingdom Metazoa; phylum Arthropoda; class Diplopoda; order Julida; family Julidae; genus Rossiulus; species Rossiulus vilnensis. The sequence goes on from JAQIXS010003184.1 coordinate 14,892, forward strand.
GTTTCCTATTGGCTCTTCGCTGCGTACTGCTCGCCGTTTATTTAACGACGGGGTTTTACGCGAAACCGTAAAATAATGATGGATTTAAGTGGCATTATTGCCTGGATATATAAATGCCATTACGTCTTCCAAGTTTGCGATGGACACAATGTGGCCCACGTGCCTATTCTCGATGGCTATCTTCATCACATTTCAATCGAGTAATTGGGTTGCCAATGGTTCGTGACTGGTGCCCTCCCCCTTTGCCCCGGCTGACGGACAGTTTTCCAAGCCGAGCCACATCGAAATGTTCCTAGATTTTTTGATAAGGATCAAACTCGCTGAGAGCTTGCACTCGATTTATAAGACGCTCGACCATGGGCAGAGCAACCGCACAAGCCATGAGGGAAACACGAACAGTCCTTTAACGCATTCATGGTTGCTAATTTGGCGGTGCATGCCTGTCTCAGACAAACTAATTTGAGTTTAGCCATTTGTCTAGGTTGTTGTTGATGAAGGGTCTGTTAGGGTCATTTTTTTCCGCGCCATGAGCGATGTACACGTTTTTTTTCTGGTGCGAGCGGATTATAAATTTTTCGTGTTAGAAGAGTGGAACAATCGCATGGCTTCCAAGCCAATGAGATATGTTCGCGGTGAATTTACGAAATGTTATAATCAGGATTTGATTTAGAAATATTGTCAGAAGTGTTTTATCTTATGCGTCGGTTTTATTGTTGTTTTTCTTTCGAGAGTCGTAAATTACCAGCGCTTGACTTATGGGCCTGATCAAAAATTAAAGGTTATTTATGGGCTTCTCAGGTTTGCCGTGAGCGTCGTGAAACTCAAGAATGAGACGCATGAGTTTTGTTATGACTGTCAAGATGACCGACTTTTAGGTGCAATGAGGGCGGTCACGACAGCGTTAATGGTTGACCCTATGCAGTTAAGATGGACCTCCATCGTCTAAATATTAAAATGAATAATGCGTTCAAATAGATTATCAGTTTATATAGGCAAAGACATTATTCATACGGAGGAGTGGATTAACATCTCAATAAACAATTCCACACTTCCAAATTCCATCGACCTCGGTTGAATGGAAGCACTAATCACCTGCTGTACGCGACACTCGTGGGTACGTTTGGTACCTTTCATCATTACCACTGAGCTCTGGACAGTGAAAAACTCTTGCCTTCTTTACTCTGCGATAAATTTTGTGAATGCTCTGGGAGCTCCTTAGGCTCTGTCTGGTGGGGGAAGCACACATCTACTTAAAAATTTCGTAATTCGTTCAAGCCAGTGAACGACTTGGTAAATTGCATGGATGAGTCATTGAAGGTCAAGCAAGAATCTTGGGCTTGTTGCCCTTATTTCAAAAATGCATTATCAAACAGCGTGGTATTCTGACCACGTCCTCATACTCTTTCCTATTCATCGATTAAAAAAGACCATTTGGGCATATAAGTTAACTTTTCCTTATACAACTATTAATTGCATTGACAATTTTGTTAAAAACTGACCGTTTTCGAGTGTTACAAACGTCAAGTTTACTGCTGACATATCCAGTAGAACTCGGTTATGGCTGCCTAATATCCGTGCAGACCTAAATACGCCATACATTTAAGACTGCTGCAATTTTTTTCTCAGCAATAGAATAAAAATTTTACTAAGTAGTAATAAGCACTGAATTATTAGTAAATTAACTCGTTTTACTGGCGAATCTTAATGTCTTGAAAATTGCAACTGATTGGTTAACCGAAAGTTTGTTTAGTTATGTTTTGCAAGACGAAATTTGTCAATGGGGGCACGTTGAGGATAAAATCGAAACTTGAATTACACACTGCGAGTGAAGTAACTGAAAAGTAAACTGAGGCTTTGGGAACTTGGTTACTGTACGGGACAAAATATATCCGAGAAGTACGCTCGTTTTAACCGTAAAAGATTACGAAATTCACGCAAACCAAATCTACAAAGGTTATTTGCTCGATATGTCCGAGATGTTGTTATAACCGAGTTCAACTATACAGTATATAGTTGCTTTAAATTGACATGGACACTGTCTTACATGTGCGTATTAGGTCGCAAACAAGAATGTGGTGGGAAGCTAAGAAGCAGAATGCGTGTTCTGGGAGCCCTGGCATTTTCAATTATTTTTGCACGAATGTGAGCGCTTTGGCCATAGAAAAGACATGACAGGTCTTGTTTGATGAGGCATTTAACTTCTGGCATGCGAGAACGATGGTCCGCATAAAGGGCCATAACGCCTTTTTGGGTAATTTCAAGCGAGTTACCCAAGCATGGATATGATTTTCCTGCAGTGAAATATGGCGTGCATTGGGGCATTGAATGAGGCCGACGGAAACTGCACGGGGGCTAAATCAATGCCGGGGGTGTGAAGGGGGCTGGAACAGGGCAGTTAACGGCGAAACGTTGTCGGTGTTTGAATGCTGCCTAAATGGCGGGGTCACTACGGCCGGGTGCCCCTGAAGGCGAGGCTTGAACGATGGGGCCGTTTGTGTAGCCAACACACGCAGCGGGGGATCGCTTTTAGGGGTACCTGGTTACCCAAAGGGCGTGATGGAATTATGGTTGGCTTTTCTGAAGACTTTGTTGTGGCGCCTCTGTGACATGTCGTGCGTCCGTCAACTTCCCTGGTTTCCCAAGAAACAAGCGAAGAATGGGCCAAGCCATGGAATCTTGGCACTAAAATTATCATTATGGGAAGAATATGAACGTTGAATGCGTGGTGGCCTCTGGAATCATATCCCAGACTTCTATGCCCATGGCCGAGTGTAGGGAGAAACGATCCTGGAAAGTATCATGACATTCTTGCGGAGCGTGGGCTTCAGAACCAATTTCGGATTCGGTTTGGAACGTTTTGGCACACATGAATTATCAGGGATGCTATTCTGCTTACAGCCTTTCCTTAGCTCGAAAAGGAACCAATACCGCATACAGTTTTCTCTTTATTAAAAATATGCCGAGATTTGTCCGTTCAGAAAATGTTCATGTTTTTTTCTTTTCCTTTCGTCGTTTTTCATTATCCCAATATAATAACCCGGAAATTGCTTCTTGCGATGTTATCATGGATTCCCTGATAACTTTATTAAACTGCCACACACGCACATGCACCGAGCATGCATGCAGCAGGGAAACAAAATCGGTAAAAATCATATTAAGAGCTGGTTCGTTTTTTTGGAAGTCATTTTTCTCCAGAGGGTAATTACTGGCCTCTTGTATGTAATTCTTGCGTCGGCTCTAACGATTGGTGTACGCGGCTGTGCTCTCCATTCTTTCTCGGTTAGTCATATACAGTGCATCGATGTCAAAACTGTTCCTTGACGAAATAGGCGGAAATTTAGGGGTGGAGAAATCTTCCCAATATTTATGCAATTGCTTCAGCGCCATCCCTGCCCCGCCCCCCGTCACTGTTCATTGTAGTTGTCAATAAGATAAGCTTTTTGGTTTATCTCCCTACTCCAATCTCTCTTTTAAAATGGTAAAATCCAACAATGGTAACCGGGTGTAGTCAGAGACACAATTATGGACCATCCATAAAAGGCGCTAATGTAAAGTTACAAATTCGGGTGATCATGTACTTGGATCAGTGGGGTATGGTAGCAATAAATTCAGATGTCCATTTTTTTTGTCTTGCGCGAAACATTAGCAGTTTACTGGTGCAAGGAAATCTGCCATTATTTTGGATGCAAGTCGCAACGTCTCAGAAAGACGTCATTTGTTGGTGTGCCTTTGTTCTCCATCAAATTGAAATGCTTGCTTAAAAATGCTACCAAAAGCTCCTGATTTCTGTGGTTAAAAATATATATAATGCGCTGTAAACAGCAATGACGACAAATTATCCTATTCTGAAGTCAAATTTTCATTTTCATTCAAAATAACGCCACATTTACATGTACCTTATTTTTATTGAAATTTGATATTATTTAAATGTAGAAATAGAGTGGCAATTACATGTGCATGTATGAAATCAGTTTTTGGTTCTTTTATGGACGGCCCCTTAAATATGCTGCGTATACAGTATTTGTACTAGAGCAGACAAGATGGTCGCAGTATACATATATGTCACAACGACACGCCCCATAGCTAGGCAAAAAGCGTAGTAGGCTACGTACATGGTGCCCGAAAAAAATGTTTGAC
>JAQIXS010003185.1:0-19026 GCA_034700785.1 Rossiulus vilnensis
CTAAAGATAATGCCGACTGTCCATAAATTATCAAAATGCGGAAATTGTCAGCAGTTTTGAACATTCTCCACACTGATCTTGACCACCGACCTAAAGCAACAATTTGTAAAAGTCAGGGAAATTTTCATCGGATAAAATGCCAGCCTTAAATTGCCATAATCTCAAAGACTGTTTTTGATACTGCCCAAAAGAAGCCATATCTACAATAGTCTGTGCATAACATACTTTCAAGTTTTGAAATAAATAGAATAATCAGTAATTGGTATATTTTGTTTCCAGATTATCCTATAATCATGTTTAATCAAGTCAGGGAATTTTTTCCAAAAACCTGGGCGGTATCCAGATAAAATGTTGTGCATTAGCTATTTTTAACCAATTTAAACTGGATAAAAATAATGTATACGATTAGAGTTTGACGTCACACTATGTGGAATTATGGTTAATTTTGACTGAAATTCGACTCAGATGCAGCTTACATAAAAATGTCAAATTGGAAATTAGGTTTTATAATATTGCTCATAAAACCTAATATACACTGGGCTATGCAATAATTCAACGAATTTGTTCGTTTGAAAGTACATGTATATCAATTAGATAATGCTAAATTGATCTTATCAACTATTACAAGATTAAATAGAACATGTTATTGACATGGTCTGTATTAGAGAAATTATGACATTATTTTTTACTTTTTTTCCCAGTCAAAATGACGTCAATTTTTTGCCCTTTTCCTGGTCAAAATGACGTCATCTTGACGTCGTTTGTGCTACTAGTAGAATGTTGTGAGGAGAATAGGGGTGAAAAAGTTAACATTTAGATGGACATATTTTATGGATGGCTCAATTTTCCAATAGTGTAACCTGTGTGTATTGTCGTGGAAAACTGTAGTTTATACGTAACTTGTGTAGTTTACCAGCTCGTATTCCACTCCGTAATTACCAATCAATTAACGTGGACTAATGGAATTAAATTTCGTTGTAAACATCCGCTGTCAAGCCCTTTTTACCGCAATTCATGCGAGGGCATCCATGAAAAGCGAATTTAATCAACCTTGTAAATTAAGGAAAAGCTGGCGTCTTTGACCTACTGACTGATTAGGAATTACAGGAATTATCATTGGCAAAATCTACGTCAATAATACCTTTCGTAACAAATTATTGCGCTATCTCGATCGTAGACACAAGCGCAGCAACCTCGATTTAAGGGCAGGAACCAGGGGCAAATCGCAAAAAAGCCTCAACCATTGAATTTTCAACTAACAAAATGACGTTGATCGCTAGAATTCCGGCCCGTTTGTGTGCTTATCAAACGCTGTTTCGATACAGCCTTAGTCATAGTCAAATTAGATTAAACTATTAATTATGACTAAAATGGCAATTAAACTGGACTATTTCAGTAACGCCATAGCAACGACTTAAAACACGTCCTGTTAAAACTAACCAAAGATTTAACTTTAACATTGTAAAGCATTTTTCACAACTATCATGAAACCGCCCCAAACAACCAATTTTAAGTGCTTAACAAGGGATTTACCCATTTTCAAGTGACGTCATGCGAGTGGAAGGCCCACTTGGGAAACGTTACCCTGACGTCACGTTAAAAATTATTTGTAAACACATCCTCGGAGAATAACTCACCACTTAAAAATATAATTATTATTATTAGGAAGACTAGCTATGGGATTAATTAATAGAACGTGATTTATTCACTTTGAAACTGTTGCGTAAATTCCAAATTGTATTTTATTTTATTTTTAAATTAAAGAATCAGAATGTTATTCAGGTATTGACTGCTTCTTTGAACTTGAATGATTTGACAGACTTCACTTAATGCATAACCCCTAAATATTTAACGGTCACATCTGTAATGTCTATTTTTTGTTCTTGAATCGTGGATTTGAATTAATTATACATATTCATGACACATAGCATTGAATATTGGCATATGGCGTTAAAACAAGCGAGCATATTGTTTTGTCCTCTTTGAGTTCAATGCACCAGCTGCCCATTGTGCTAATCTACAGTTAGATGAACCTTGGTCTCGTTATCCTACACCTTCTCTTTTGTCCTCCGAAGGTGCATCATTGATAACCCACAACCACAAAACCACGTTTTTCAAGCTAACAATGAACACCAAGTATCATTTCATTTCGTTAAAAAAAACTGAATTAAACCATTGGCAGTTTGTTCGGAATCGGAGGAAGCCCCTCACTTCTAATGATTTGGGAAAACACTTTCAGTTTTTAAAAGGGTGCAAATCCACGATAATAACCCCTTAAAACAGGGTAATCAGAATAGCATGATCCCTGGTTTGTTCTGATTCTTAATTGTAATTTGTAATTGCATTGAAAATAGAAAAGTCGAAATAACTTTCATGAACAATTTCTCCACAAGGTCCATCATTCAGCGTACCTGCAAATTTCTAATCTGTCAAATGCCTTGTAAAACACATTTCCATGCACATACTTTCAAGGGTTGTTTCCTCAAGAAACAAATTCGTTGCAGCAGAGTTCATCATGAATTATGGATCTGAAAATAAATTAGTAAAAACACAATTATTAAATCAGTACGATTTGTTTTATGGATGTAAATAAACCTTGCATCATAGAGCTTCTAAAAATTGATTTTTGTGCAGTAAAACATGTACTGTAATCTTGGTTTAAAAAAATAGTATGCATGTATGTTTTAAATTTAAACTAGGCCTATGCAACAGATGTATAGCAATCCTATTGATTACACCACCTAAATGCCGACAGTAGGGTACTGCGTTGAGTTGAATTCGAGTACCTGATGATTTTATGCATTATTATTTAAATAAATAAGCAGCTCTGTCTGACACTCTGTGTTGTGGATGTAATTTCATTTTTCTTCAAAGGTATTTTTCGTTGTTTCAAATCTATCAATATCAAAACAGGTTCGGTTACATCAGTTGCATTGATCCAGTTGTCTAAATCGACTCGCATGCTTTCACTGTTAAATGTGCTAATCGTCGAATATTTTGATCGGCTTCGGTGGAATGCGTCAGCAGGTCTCCTCGCACCTAGTAAGTCTGTGCGATGAAGGAGGTGCTTTGTTATTTGGTGCTGACCCTGATTTAAATAACTGGGTTAATGAGATATCCATACATACACATGTATACATGCATGTGAGTTTTGCTAGCGATAAGGACTGATCATGACGTGAAAGCGAACAGTTAACCGTCTCCTAACCACCAGACTCAGAAATAGTCTTATCGATTTGATATTCCTGCTGTCTGGTGCATGCCGGGAAATGCATGCATGGATAATGGGAGATAGATGCTTGTTTTTGGCGCTGGTTTCATGCGGCTGGCTGTGATTAACTGTCTGGTTGGAATTTCCACATAAAAAGAAAAACATCATCCCAGATGGGAGGCATTTCCCCTTAGTCATTTCGTCATAGTTTATCTATAAAATTTGCGTTGTTATGCGGTTGCATTTTGATATTATTTCTGCAAATGAAAGTGCAGGAAATAAAAAGAATAAATTGATATTAAAAAACGTAAATACGTTTTTAACGCTAAAATTAACTATTTATAATTTTTTAAACAAAACAAAAACGCTTGGCGCATGCAAGCCATGTATCCGGATCGATAAATAGGAAAATAATGATGTGACACGGAATGATTCCGACACGGAAATAACATTTTAGTAATGCCAGTAAAACAATAATTATTACAGAAGAATTGTAATAAAAATGATTCCAATATTTTTACGTAAAACTTAACAGCACGATATAATACAAAATCGAGTTACATCAACTTACATGTAATACGTGCCTGTAAATTCAACTCAATTCAACTCTCAACTTGTCAGTACATGTTGCCTACTAGCACAAAATCCAATGTCATGTGGTAAGAGGGTCAACCCCATTTACCTAAACTAATAGCTTACACCTATGAATCTGATAAGGTTAATTATGATTTGCTACATAAGATTATAGGGAAAAAGTTCCGATTGTTTTTTTTTAGATAGGCAAAAAAATCCGAGAGCATTTTAACATTGAGCCTCATTTAATTTCTTCAAATGTGACACTAGGTCTAGTTCACCTGAACAAATGCGAAATTAAAACTTGTGTCTGTAACTGAAATCCAAATGGTGAGCTCAAGATCGTTACCCTATTTTAAACTTTAAAATATTGGAAATTTGAGTCGTGTTATAAAGTTATTCTCAATGTGGCAAATGGTGCGTGCTTGAAAACAATACCTCGCTTATTTTCGTATTCCAAGACAACTTTAGACAAGCGAAATAAAACTTCCTAGAAAATAATGCAAATTGTGCCGTGTTATGTTTGTTCCTTTAATCATTCCGCCATCTCAGATAAGGGCAGACCTATTTTAAGTTCAACTTGTGCGCTTACATATCGGCGCTCACTTCCGCTTCACATTTTCAGCCATCAAATATGGATTTAAAAAATCACTGGCTTTGGTGAGCCGACTGCAACTGATCTCGGTTAATCCTCCGTCTTAATGAGTTGTTCCAAGCTTTGATTAGTGTAACTTGTCAGATTCTGCCTTGTTTCACACTAGCCTTGCAGATGATCATGTGTTTTATCCTCAGTCTCCAGCTTTGACTTTCTAGAAGCTTTTGACTTCTAGTGCAGCCAGGGGTCAATAAAACTTATTTTGTAAATAATCAACTTGTTGAAAGCTTCCCCTTTGTACATGTATTTGCGTTTTTCCAACAGGGAAAAACAAATGGAAAAAAGCCTGTCGAATTGAAATTTCTGCCTCCAATCGTAAATTTTAGCGAAGGTTTTTCACATCCTACACACATCCTGGGTCGGTTTCTAGATAACTTCCTCACTAACCTGGCAGTCTTTCATTTCTTTTGATCGGCTATTTGCATTGGCTAAACCGTGGATTATTGACCCTACTTTATGATATTTCAAGAGGAAATAAATGATCAGACTCCAGCCGCCATGTTTGTTGACCATATACCAATGACACCTCCATCAGCTTTAAAGTGGTCAATACTGGCTAGTCACTTGTTGACCTGGTCAAAGGTCAGTATCGGCCAAATTGAAGCGGTGGAATTAATCAGTAAGTACTTGAAATGGCTTTCTGAAAAGATCCTCCTCTTTTCTACATCCTGTTAATCGTTGTTCAAGAGTTGACCACTGGTCAATGCTTCCGAGGCGTTATAATGAGTTTCTGACGGTTTTTTTTTCAAGGTTTCACTCGTTCTTTAATTACTAAACCAGTTTCTTTTGGCAAGCTGTTATCCGGCAATGACCAAATGGGCCATTGGATGGAGATCTTTACGATCTGGGAGTGGTTCAATTGGCAAAGAGGTTCATGCACCCTGCCTCGTGTTTTATGGTCGCTTTGAAAACGCTCGTTTTGAGTACTAATTTAATTTTATTTGGTGATTATTTCTGAGCGCTGGTAATTAATACTTCGTCCTTTTTGTTGGTAGGGAGCCATTTAAGAAAATTTACGTCCACGGTATCATCCCATTGCAGATGGACGGACGTAAGGAACTGACCAATTAAATGGTGGAATGACTACAATGGAAGCCCGCCCCCATCTACAATAGTAAGGTGTTTGGTCCAGGGAGCTACTTCAGTAATTTATTTTACTACATTTCTAAACGCCAATAAATTCAGCTAGCATTTCCTTAATTCATGTCAGATTTAGTTCGGAAATTTGTAGATTCAACAAATCGATAATTGCCTAATTTATTTATTTTTTAAAGAATTTTTCACTATTCGATGCTTAGAAATATTTTGTCTCGGTGTCAAATTAATTGAAGAACATGTAGTGTAAATATTTAGGCGTTCTTTTGACTGATAAAGTATAGTCTGTTCAGAATATACAGAGCCAATTCAACTAATAAAATATATTCATATATTATGGCTTCCAACAATAGACTACACATCATCGCAGTTCTTAAAGGTATGAATAATTGTATTGATTTAATCAATGGATCGATTATATTTCTCTAAAAAATAGTGATTAAACTAGCTGTACACTTTTTAGACTACTCAAAATAACTCATTGCTTAACTTGTTCTTTAAGTAATCAATTTTAAAACAAAATGGGTATTTTTAAAATTGGTCTTAAACTGGTTTATGTGTTTAGCTAAAAATATTTGAATGGACAGTAAAAAGTCAACGGTTTTATATTTTTCAAAGACTACAGACACCAGTTTTACATTTTAAATTTGTTAAAAAGTGAGTAATATTTTTGAAACTAATATGATAATGTACCCTGTACACGAAAGGGTAACGAAGGTAGGCCTAGTTTGATAAATATGGTTTAAAGTAGAACGATAACTTCCGGTCATAGCGTGAGCCGGATGACTGATACCTCAAAAAATTAAGAGTTAACATGCAATCCTGCTCGAGAATTTCCTCGATCTCAAGCGCATTAATGAGATTTAATTAACTGCATTTTAGATTGGCATTTATGAAGATTTAACAAAGGTTAACTGAGCATTAGCTCAAGGAAAACAGTGACTGTAATTGAACAGGATTCCTTAAAAGTCAGCAATTTCATATGGTTTGCTAAAATTAATTCACCTATGGGAAAAGAAGGGCTTTGAAAAAAAGTGCCCTTGGCACAAGTGGCTATAAAAAGTGAACATCTTGATCCTGACTGCCATCTTTCCCATGTTATGAGAGAAAGTGAGAAGCATGAATGTTTGAAATTTCGGATAAGTTCAGTAACTTTGTGGGAAAATTATGAACAAAGCGCTACACCTATGAAGAGGATTGGAAAAGGTGTAGGTTTTCACAGTAAAAAAATGAAGAAAAAACTGGTTCAACCAAAACCACGTACTATCAGTATAGCAGAACCACTCTCATTGTAACAATTGCACTTTTCTAATTAGATTTGGGAAAATAATACTATACCATAACGAATATACATCATATATACAATATTTTTTTTTCCGATACAGCTTTCAGAAAATGACAAGCTTGCCCTAACCTCTCAGCTTGAGTGTTTTAATAAATATTTATAAAAAAACACTTATTTGTTTTTATTTTTTGAGTTTGCAACCCTCAGTCTGAGTCAGTAAAGTTGGGAATGGTGACACAGATCATTACGATTTGGTAATGGGTTTTTTATATTGAATTGGGATATACAGTGTACGCGAGATGGTGCTTTTGATTTCCAGTTCCATGTAGTGTGCGAGGAGTCCTGTTAGAGGTGCTGCTCGGGCTCAGTGCCCCCGCATCAAAAAAAAGATTTAATCTTCACTTTACTTTGAAGTTCATTTTTTGATACAACGCGGGGCGTAGACTGATGGCTATTTTCAGCTCAGATTTTTATAAGCATTTTTTCTTCGTGTTTTTTATATAATTTTTTCTGGCGACAGTGAGGCCACATTAGGGGATGACGTGGGTTATGCATAACAAAAATCGTGGGACGTAGCATAACACACATTGACAAAGTAGTTATTCAGTTTGCCAGCAGTAAAGCCATTTTACCCAGCTATGGTTATAACGCCCTCTAACCACCACAAGGGGTTGTTTTGTTACTGGCATCAACAAAAAAAAACCTTCAAAGTTTGAATTTCGCCAAAATGGATGGTTTTCCAATGATTAGTGACCATCTCGTGAAATGGCCAAATGGACAATGGTCGAATGTGTCAGAGAGAGTCATAAAATTGGTCAACGTCCTCAGCATGCCATAAATACCTTTATTTTGAGTGCTCTCGGTTATCCCCTGGATGCTCAGATCCTCAAAATCTCAGATAATCCCAAGTCTTGCAAGAACAGAGTCTCATGCCACTTTGCGATTTGTGGGAAAAAAAGTTTAACTCAATTTTTAATAATCTCTCACTTTTTGTGACCGTCTCTTCCAGGATTCCTTAAAAAAGTAGGGCAATTCGATTAACGAAATTAATTTGATGAAAATTTATTTTCTTTTAGCCTTCTAAGCTTTATTTTTAATCAGTTGATCCAAAGGACGGTATGTTTCCAAGCTTTTCTCCACGGCGTTTTTTGCAATAACGTTAATGAAATTCATATTTCATTTTTAAATAAATGATGTTGAATTTTGTAATAGAAGACATGCTTTAAAGCAGATCCTAAAAGATGCCCACCATACAAAACAATCACTGATATTTTCTTCAAATACTCATTATAATGGCTAGATTTATCTTTTCCTGTGTAGAACTGCCTCTAAGGTCTCAGTTATTTTTTTATAATTTGAATTTTATTAATATGAAAGTATATTTATATATAAATAAGTGTGATATAGGTTCCCACCTATTTTCAAGTTTTACATTTTTTTAAATAAATAAAGAGAGCATTTTCAAATTATAAAGACTAAAGCAGACCCTGGTTGACAACCAATGCTACCTGGGAAAAATAATGTAGTAGTTATAATAAGTTTTGAACAAAATTTTTTTGCATGGGGGCATCCGTTTGGGTCGTGTTCAGGTTTCTTGAGTCCTGGAGTGTTCTGGGGTGCTTTTTCAATGTAAGCAAGTGTATAATTGCGTTGTATATCGTAATAACCGTTGTTCCTTCACATTCTCAAGATCCAATCACGGTGTTAATAATCTTTTTTTGTTCTTCTCTATACCAAACAATTGCGCATTAGATAAGCTCTGGTTGGAAAACATTTTCGTTGTTTCTGCAGTTATTTTTTGAACGATCCCCTGCCGTTGGGTGTTGCATGAGGGGGCATTACTGCCGTTTAAAAAGTCTGTCACCCCATCCGGGATTAAACGCGCATCAGTTAAGGTCAATGACTGATAGTGAAAGGCTGATTTTGCCAGCTTGTTTTTTCCTTTTTGCTCATCGACTGCCTTCCCTATATGGTTCATGTAGTTTATAACACGTCTCCCATTGTTTACTCAACTTTTATTTTTTATTAAAGCTGCAACAGATTGGTCATGTAGCCGCTTCGCCAACAAAGACAACATTTCCAAGAATGGCGGCATTTTTCCCACCCTAGACGAGAAACGACTAATCTTCCCCAACGCCACTGAACCCAAAGGCCAAATGCCGGAGCGCCTTTTCAAAACTTGGATAAGAGAAAAGAGCAAAAAAAACCGTTCTGATTTGTTTTGAGAAACATCCAAGAACTGCTCCCCCTTGCCACCAACAAGTCATAACGTCAGTGCTACAATTGCTCCCGAGCACTAAGATTCACTTTGAAGAACAGGAACCCAAGATAAGCTGCAGTCAATGCTCGATATAACGAATGATAGTAGGGTGCCGAGTTGAATTGAATTTCAGTTTTGCTGCCAAGGCCTCGATATAACGAACTGCTTGGAAACTTTTAAGTTCAACTTACTGCCATGCGGTTTTGTTGAGGACATAAGCTGGAGTTTATCAGCAATAAAACTTCACTAGCATTATGTTTGCCGCCTCCATTTAGGTCATGACAATAGAAGTATTTGCTTAATTAAAGAGAAAGAACTTGTGCTCACCATCTTATTATTCTTATTAGCCCTCAAGCTCAATATAAAATGAGGCATTAAAACTCTGCTATAAAATCCGACACATTAAAATGAGTTAAACTATTATTATTAAAATGTTCAATTCAATTGAGTACACTACTGTCAGCAAGGATACATGTATGCCATGTGGTAGGGGGTGTAATCAATCAACCCAAGATAGAATGAAATTCTACAATAATCGAAGGCTGTTTGTTATTAACATATCAAATTAAACAAATAAAATAAATTCAAACATTTTTTTTGTTATTAAAATACCAAAATCGATTAAACAGATACACTTACATTTAGTCTAATTTCCATACCGAATTGAGCATGCTATATTTAATAGCGTACTAATTTAATAATATTTTTTACGCTTTTGACATTTCTCAAGATAGTAACCAGAATAGCCTACTAGATGTAGGATAGGCTAATATTTCAAGTGTTTCAGCGATTTGAAAATGTCAAAGGATTTTGCAGTAAGTTTGAAGTTTTTAAACACCACCCAACATCACTTAAAAGAGGTGCTTTAAGAGCCCTCTATATGCAGCATTACCTGACCGTGGGTCACTACATTTTTTGCCTTTCATGCACATTACCACGATAATAAAATTCTTGCGAAATATAGTATAGCAGTACCATTTCGTTCCTAAGACATGCGAATTGTGGTGGGGTACCATTGCTGATTTCGAGTGAATTGGTACCATAAAATCGTAATGGATTTTGCAACCACAGGGGCACCTTTTGGGACAATACCATGGGGATTTTAACGGAAATAGTGACCATTTTATGAAGGGTGTTTGCATTTGTGGTGGGGCTCGACTGGGATAAACAGAGAGGGTTTGTCACCATTTGAAGAGATACTCTGAATGACACTTACAGGGTTATTTTAAGAAATACTGTGCAGGGGTGCTAATTTTAGTGAAAGTATTAGTTTTCAACTTTCAGTGGAATCTTTTCAGTGAATCTAAATTGCGTCCATGTGTCCTTGCTACTAAACCCTGATGACCATGGTGACTGAAAAGCTTGGTATTGAGCTAACAGCCATGGTCATGGCTTAATGAGCAAGAGCTTAAACGTGGGATTAACCTGGGTAGGGCAGATGGATGTCCTTTGAAATTTTAGATGTGACTGGGGTCCTTTCACACATTTTAAGTAAAATTAGGGAAGCGGTACATGTCCTTAATAAAAACCTACACGATGTACAAGAGTACATGCGAGAAGTCCTTAAAATACTCAGAAATGATTGCTGCTCTATCAGAGACGTTCAATTATTTAATATTAAACAAGTGAGCTAAAGACTTTCGAATAACTCAATATCAGTATTAAATAGTGTTTTTTTGCAATAGTTTCATCAATGTATTAATGCTACGTGGGACTTTTACTATGCAAACGAATCATTTTTACTGATCATACAAAAGCATTTGATTAACTGACTCGCTAATTTGCAAACATTATAGATGATGGATCATTCTTTTCTAAACCACGTACCTCTGCAATTAATTCCGATTTATTACATGCATAACCGATTAAATCACTTTTCGTACTAGAAAGTAAGGCAAATGAATTAGACATTGAAAGAAGAAACAAATTGTGTAAAACTAAATGATTTTGGCCTGTAAATAAAACATCTGTATTTGTAAATCGAATTTTTGTTTTGTTTCGTAATTGCTGTTTAAAGCAGCATTTATTAATGAACAATGTCGCTTAGTGTTTTACGCAATTTTGTTTTTGTTTCTTCTTCGTAAACAAAATGTATATTTATGCTGTGGTGTACCCATGAGACGCAGACTTGCACGAAGGGCAAATAAACGAAAACACTAATACCTGTGGAGAGTCTGGGATGATATAAAAAGCTAAGGATCTTCAGATATTAACGTTTTATGAGATTTTTTCGAGGGGGAACCCCGCCCCCTATTGTGCTTCGCCGACCGATAAGAACTAGCCTGTTGGAAATTTTCACCTACTGACTGAATTCTGAAAGTAGCAATTTGTTGGTTGGTCAAACCATGCGAAGAGGCGAGTGGAATGAGTGTGATAAAAAGCGGCGTAAAATATAGGGGAGATTCAAAACTATAGAAAACAACGAAACAAAAAAAGCACATGCACTGACCCTTACATTTGCACCCATCATGCACATAAAAAAATCAGCATGAAAACATTGGTTATATGGTACCGTCATGATGGTTGTGTGCATCGCAGCACCACATAGTGGAAATCACTAAATACATGTACGTAAATATTTACAGCATAAAACTTATAAAATTGGAAATCAAAGTATAAAAATTGCAGCAATGGCTGAGTTCTAAACAAAAGAACACAGAACAAAGAAAACAAAACAAACGAACGTGCTTTGCTGGCACGTGCCTGACGTCATTCTATGTGCTCTCTGGTTAGGGTCATGTTTTGCAAAAATAACTACATGTATTATGAGCCATTTGGATTTAATTTAAATGAAAATAATAAACCTTCAGTCGGTACAAAAATTGCACGCGATAGAGGTTAATCTATCTCCCTAAATTTAAATATCCTCGCTGCAATGGGCATCCACTCATTGTTATATAATTGAATTTCTAGTAGCCTGCAGCTCTATTTTGGGAGTCTAATATTACGTGCAAACTGAAAAACCAATAATTTGCATCCGAATTAGCCCTGAGCTGTCACAATTGAAACAAAAATATTCATTGGGTACATTTTTCTGTCGGATTTTGGTTGAGATTTAAGTAATTGGATCGTTATTGATCCTCGTGTATCATAGCATTCAGTTAGTTTTCTCAGAAGGGTTCATTTAGGTTTAAAATTACGACAAATATCACTTCATAAATATATACTTAACAATATTTTTTTGCCTAAAATCAGGACGTTCCTGCGATTTTACTTTAAAAAACAAACACTATGTAACTTTTTATTACTAGTTTTATTATTAATATTTTTTACGAGAATCATTCGTAGCCTACTAGTCAATACCTCGAACCTTTCACTTATGCATTTTGTTTTCAAAATATTTCTTTTAAAATTCATCCCATATTGAATCACATTCGACACATTATTCTTGATTTGGCATTTCATCTTCTTGTGGTAACCAGAAAGCATTTACATTTCCCCCACTTTGCAGTGTGCTTATATTACCATAATTTCATTCAAATGAAAATGAAAACAGACAGGGACAAGACATTGGAGACAGGGACAATCCCGAAGATTAAACTAAAGCAAAAATGGTTCTAATGCTGTTAATATTCCACAAAAGACTGCCATCACTGTGATTGGTCAGTTTGAGTCCAAACAGTTTGATGTACATGTACCTGAACGACCAATGCTGCCAGACAGTTGCTCATAAGGTGTTCTCCAACGGAAAAAAAACATGGAAATTAGCATAGCAAAGAAGACTGCATGCAAAAAAACCCCGATATGGTTTCGTCCCTCTTGTACCTGCAAGGGCCTAAAAAGGTCACTCTTGTCCAGTAGCAGGTGACGTACACAATGGCGCGTGCAATGCACACGAGACCTTTATCTCTTTGTCGTGAACTTAGCAGCGCTTCTGTCCAGCTCACGTCTTGAGGTCATCCGCGAAAAGGGACCCAAGGAGGGAACCCCCTGTTGAGTTGAGCCCAGAGCCCCTCGCCTGGTCAGGAGGCGCTGGGACAGCCGCTTCTTTTGTCTGCCAGGAAAAAATAGATTTTAAAATGCAGACGCCATGAAGTAGGTAAGGTGCTGAGCAAGGAACAATAAAGCCACTCAACTTGTTCATCCACTTGCCAGAGATCGCCTTCTGCACCTCTGAACCTTGGGCAGAACCTGACCGCTGGGTTCTCATGGCCAACGAAATGATGACCAGTTTTGATTCTGCGGTAAGCTGATAAAGACAATGAAAGAAATGTGATATCTCTGCATTTTAAAGTGAGTTGTAATCCCATTAGTTGTCTTCATTAGTCGTATTCATCTAAGTAGATCAGTGCCATTATCAGGGGATAATCTAGATATTTAAATACGTTCATACGGTATATGAGAATGTAAAACATATGGATATACAGTTTTATGATTTAAACAAATGGAATACGAGCATATAGGCTATCTAACCATATTCGGAATAAGTCATATAAAATCCATATTAACTTTTTCCGCTCAGGTAGGATTTGATCAGGGGTGCAAGGTAATCCTCTCCATCGCCCATCTTTAAAGGTTCGCACCAGATTCAAAAACGTTAAACGAACAGAACATGGCCGTCGGCCATTTTGTTTCCCTAGAACTGCCCCAAACAGCGGTGGGGTTTGGTGGGGCGAAGGACACCGATGAGGCCGCAAGTAAGGCGAGGGAGGGTGAAAACTGAGAACTAAGAGTCTAAGAAGAAGTAAAAATTTGGAAGTATTTAGGGAAAGGAATGCACCCGTGGAGGTTGTTGGTGGCCAGGGGGCAGATCGGGCGCTGTGAATATTTCTCTTTGTTTGATGTTTCTTTGGTAATGGACGGTGTTATTGCTCCTCGTTCCTCTTCAATGGTTCCCTCCCTTTTTCTGAATCATTTCTTGAGATTTTTTGCCCAGATCCTCCTCACCTGATCCGACAAGAGGGTGCATGCGCTTTGGGGCCCAATAGGGGACGCTGTCTGCCTTTATGCGTGCTCTTGTCTGGTTGGCGAAGAAATCTATTGAAAAATCCTTTGTCTGCCTACCTGCCTGCTTGCCTACCTGTTCATTTATTATTATTATCATATTTATCATTGTGAACCCCGAACGGATATGGGCCAACCTTGAGGCAGTTTTTAGGGGGTTGTTTGTGCACCGTCTATCGCTCTTCAAATGAATTCACAGAGAACCCAGGCGAGGGGGAGAGGGTTTCGGCAGGGGGGCAAGTGAGTACAAAAGAGTATTTCGCCAAATAATATTTTGACCTATGGGTTTTTGAATTCGATTAACCCGGAGCCATTGAACGGACTTATTAAATTAAGGTACATGGGATGGATGGCTAATTGCTAATCGAAAAACAAGACCTGACACCTGTTGATCAACTACAAGTGAACGTAACATATCTGACAATTGTGAGAAGGAATTATGGATTAAGTCAAAATTTCAAAAATATTAATCAAAGTTGGGTACATGTTGGAAAATAGCATATTTGCATTTAGCCAATTCAATCAATCTATGAATCAATAAATTGTAGAACTGTTTGGCACCATTGTTTGCCAGCATTTTTGCATGTTAGTTCAGAAAATGTCATCGTTCTTTCTAATTTAATTTAATACGTGAATTTCTATTCCAATTCTATCAGTAGATTCAATAAATCGTTGTTTGCCGAAGTTTTTGAAGGTTAATTGAGAGAAATGTTGCTTTTATTTCATATTCAATCAATGAAATAATCAAGGAATATTTCAATTCATAAAAAATGTGAAGATTAACGAATACTGTATACACCGTATATGAAATAAGATAATCGATCGTTTAATTGACAATTACTGATTCCAATAATATAAATCAACAAGTGTTAAAATTGCATCAGACCTATAAGTTACTAATTTATTTTTGGAGTTTAGTTATAGCAGGAACTCAAAAAGTTCTTTAGGTCTGCGAAATTCAAACAAAAATTCGGGATTTTATTTTGTAAAAAAAAATACATGTATATAGGAAACTCGAGTGTTTTTAGGTCACCAATAATCGCTAGTTAGGGTTTAGACACATGTAGGCTATATGACCCAATTGGCCTACTTTTCATCTGGTACATGGCCCAGACCGCATCCTTTGTTAAACCGAACTGTTAGACTCAAACTCAACCGCCATAAATTACTTTTTTTTAAAAGTTTTTTTATGGCTAAACTTGAAAATTTGAAGCATGTCTGCGTCCTGACAAAATGTTGATGAATATTTTCCATTTTCAATAAACTGACCCGAAAGCTGCACAGAACTCCTCAGATTTCATCTTTTGTGATTAGCAAGTGGGAGGGGTTTGCCATTAGGTTATCCCATCCCCCTCTTCGCCACCATCTTGTGCTGACCTGTCTGTTATCACTGCATTGGGGCCTATATATCACCTAGAGTTTTATTTTGTTCAGGTGTCCCCCTGGTTTGTTACCTTTATAGCGTCACAACAAAGACTGCAAGGTAGATCAAGGACATACAGGTTGAATTTTGGTCGTGTGAACGACAAGACCTCCTTTTAGTAGAAAAATACCGGATAAGGACCCTTTTTTCCCCTCCCCATCGGCCTTCCCCACGTTTTGGCCCCTATTTTTGTCTCCTCTCGGTCAGGATAGGGGGCAGCAGCATCTTGATACCACTCGCAGGAAGTTAAAACATTTTAGGAAATTTCTTTCAGTTAGCTTGAATTTTTTGTGCATGTATTTTTAGGCCAAATTAGACATAATATTGTAAAACTTGTTCTTTTCACCAAATCTTCAATTGGTCTTTGTTGCTATTGTCTAAAGCTAGATAGAATACGAAAACAAGCACTTGATGGGATTTCAAATGTTGATGATAAAATATGACAAATCTATTAAAACGCGTATAAATAATTTATTATTTTTATCTGAAAACTTGTGAACATTTCTTTTTTTCGTTACAAAAAAGTCTAAAATTAAACAAAATGTCATTCAATGAATGGTTCATGTAATAAGATATATTGTATAATTTTTATTCTTTTCCTAATAAATGTGAGAATCAGTTTGTCTGAAATTGAACTTTAATTGAAATTGAAAAAAAAAATCAATTAATTTTCTAATATAATTACTCAAATTGTATTATTTTTATTCCCTTTCTAAGAAATGAGAAACGGATAGTGAAACCATTAAATTCAAATCAAATAATGAGACAAATTTTAATCTCAAATAAGGGTTATGATTACCTTCATTTTAAACCGATATTGAAGAGAATCAGTATTAACTGATCAAAGATCAGGTGTGAGGGATTGTTATTTAATCACAAACTTGCTTAATTATTTCCTTAATGATATGCTTAATTAATGTGATCTGGTAGCCCCATCAGCCTACATTTTTATCTGGTTCATGGCCCCTATCCATCCTTTGTTAGAGAAAACTTTTCAACCCAGTGGACCAAACTAGGATATTCATGTCTTGCATACTAGTATTTTAGGTCAAATTTGGGATATCAATAGAAAGAGTACGTTAAAACAATGGAATATACTCGACTTAATTTACTAGATTAACAGTGAACAACTGTCTACTGGTCAATCAAACTTTATTACATTGGTTAAAAATACTCTTAAAGTTAAAAATTCAACATCGTATACGTAATCCATAATAATAATACATAAATTTAAAAAAAATACTACAAAGAATGTAGGAAAAACGACACAAAATGTCAAAATTTGACTATAATGGAGCACGTAGCTTGAGATACATGTAGTTTAAAAATTTAATAAAGAAATAAACCGAAGGAACACCGATACGAAAACTCGTTGTTATGAAGAATAATAGATTCGAAGGGAATAGATCATAATACTTGAATCTATTACTTAAAATGCGAGAGCGTATTTTGATTTTCCCACATTTAAAAAGTAGAAATGGTCATTTTAAAAACAGCCAAATGCAATTAATTTTGAAATTGTCCTTATATTGATGTCACAAAACAAAAACGAGATGTTTTCAGTACTTTTGGGACACTCTGTATAAACACAATGCGTTACATTATGCACTTTCATTTTCTTTTATTTTCACGAGACCCACAAATGTTGTCTTTTTTTGGTCAATGTAAACCTGTTTATTTAGATGCTGACAAACTATTTAGCACTGCGACTCATAGTTAATTATGCCAACTACTTCATTATGAGCATCTTTGTTACTTTGACTTATGTAAAAAACTGTTTTTTTATGCGTGGGTAGACCGTATGACCGATTACCTGTTCCCCGAAGGCGACAATCATTTTTTACCACGAAAAAAACAACGACAACAACAATACTATTTATTATAATGCAAGTTAAGAACCTGTTTTTCCCAGTTTTTAAATTAGTATACATGATCCGCGAGCACAATTTTGAAGTGCTTTTCACTTTTTTTTAATGAGTACTGTCGACAGCGAATTAAATAAATAATGCTACGAAGTATACAGTAACCCATGTCCTATTTAACTTAAATGAAATTATTGCAAATTAAACACAAATTCCTGATTGGCCTTCTATAAGAAACACGTGAGATTCATAATTTTTCGTTGACTTCGAAATATTTTTGTATTAAACAGTTTGCAAATATTTGGCACATTGTACAAATCATTTCAGTCTTCAGGAATTTTAAGGAAATACTTCGTGAAATTTTCGTAATAATTAAGTTTAAATATTACAAACAAATATCTTTATGGAATTCACATTGCCTGTATAGCCTTAAACGTTTATAAATTTACTTTTTTATATAAATAACAGTATATACTTGATGGTATAAGCTTTTTATAAATTTATATATATTTTACTGTATTTTATATGTTCGCAATTATATATATTTTATTACTAATTTTATAACATTCTCTTATAAATTTATAGAAAACGTTTATAAGTTATAGCTTTTTTAATATTTAACTTATTAGCAACCACTATGTGATAAACGCGAAATAAATTGGGTAATTTTACTGGATTGAATTGAATGTAATAAATTTTAATTCTTCAATTCTCGTAAATCGAAGAACATTTTATAAGAAAATGTCTGGTTTTGGTTTTTATAAATATTTGCATTGCGTTTTTATAAGGCTTTTGCTTGTATCTACAGTATCTTGAATTGAGATTAAAGCAGAGCAGTATATAATCACTAATCATGGATTATGATTATTTGTCATCGTTCACCTACTGGAAATATCATTGCAAGTAAAAAAAATGAATTATACAGGTAGGTGAAAATTGAATAGTTCAGTTTGAACTTCATTCAAAAACCAAATTAAATTCCAGATATTTTTAGAGCCTGTGTACACTTGTAATCGAGTATATGCATGTACCGACAGTTATATTACAAGCACATTAAAATGTTAAATAGAAACCTACATTTTATTCAATGTAAATACTCGCTAAGTAGCGTACACTTCCTGAAACACTATTCCGCGTTTTTGACTTTAAAAAAAGATTTTGTTTTCGCTGTGCCATTTGTCATATTTAGGCTCGATAATCGCGTATAAGACATTTATATTTTATACAGCGACTGACATAGAAAAATTCAGGAAGTGAAAGTGAACCGTATTTTTTTTAAACATGTACTGTATATATTTTATGCGTTTTCCGTAAGATAGATTTACGGCTCGGAGGTCAACATTGTTGTGACCTCTTCTAAAAATAAAAAAATGAAATAAAAATACTGAGCTTATCACGAACCGGGCATGTTCTAATGTCATAGGTTGTCACAAGATAGGCCTAGTTACGTCTTAAATCATAAATTGGTTTTATTGACAAATAAGGGTTATTTTTAAGAATTTGGTTTGACAGATACGTGCATATTATTTCATATTATTGCCAGATAAATTATTTTATATTAAATGCTAAGTTGTTGGATAAGTTATTTTGATATAGTGTGACTAAGTGGTCTGCGATGACAATGTTTATGGTCAGCCCTATAAATAAAATATGTTCTAAAACGTTTTTCCCTGCAAATATCAAGGGTCTATTAGAATCGTAAAAAATTATATTCATAT
>JAQIXS010003186.1:0-19025 GCA_034700785.1 Rossiulus vilnensis
CCAAGTATGGAAATTTTAACAAAAATGGGTCGTATTTCTGCCTAGAATGTGCGGTTTGTATGCAAAATCATGGAAATGTCATGTACCAAGAAATGGCACATTTGATTGTCGTTAAGGGGTAACCCCAACTTGAACGTCACTCGGATATTAATGCAGCAACATGCAATCAAACAGCAAGATTACTTTACATATTAATTAAAATCAACAAATAAAATTAATTTTATTCCTATTATATTATTATTGCGTAAGATCTTTTAGGCTTCAGCGTAGATTTTTCAACCACCAATAAATTTTCAATCTATTTAAATTCCACTATACTCTTACTGTAAATCATCTAAAAGTCTCCGTCGAGATATGAAAGTCAACTTTGGCAAATATGCGTGATCATTATATTACAGCTGCGCCAAAGCTGCATACCATTAAAAATGTGCATAAATGAAAACTTGGTATGTTGTTGCCACCGTTTTTTCCTACACACCTGTTTCTAGTTTTTTTTTTCTCGAAACACTGGCTCAAATGCAAAGTTGCAACAAGAACTGTATTTACTGTCGCAGCACGTCTATCCAAATTGTCACGCCTTCTTAGTTTAAATTAAAGTTAATCAGAGTTTAATCCTTGCTGTTGCACCTATCTGCATTGCCTCAATTCAATTCAACTCAGTACCCTACAGTCAGCAAGGATATGCCATGTGGAATGGGGTGTAATCCATTCATTCATTGAATTTCTGTTAGCTTAGGGTTATCTAAGTTGTATGTTCTGTAATGAATAATTTCAATTTGCTTTTCTAGTTTGAACGACAAATAACCAGCTGCACAATATGGATCCAACTGGTCGAAGCTCAGAAATGCAACAGGCAGGGATTGTCCTGGACAGCATATGGACAATCGAGGGTAGCAGAGCTCAAAATGGCGAAGCCTTAGCAGACGCTAATCCTGGAAGCACTCAAACCGCATCAACAAAACGGCTGAAACTCCAAATCTACGGCAACATGATCGTGCTGAGTGCAGCATCTCTAGTGTATTTCGTGGGGATATCACCCCTCAGCACGATCCAGCTCTCGATCCACGAGGACGGCAGCCTGAGGGAAACCACTCTGTGTGTCCACACGGCCATCATGATGCTCCAGGCCTTGTTTTTCAACGCGCTGTTCATCGACAGGCTGGGCATCAACAGGGCCATTCTCGTAGGGATAGCTCTGGAAATCGTGTTCGTGGGAGCGAACATGCACACCAGGTGGTGGACCCTCATCCCTGCAGCTTCTGTGGCCGGAATAGGCCGTCCTCTATTGAGGACAAGTGCTCTTGTGTACATTGCCAGACTGGCGGACACTTACGCCCAGTGCTTCAAGAAATCGGACATTGGTGGCATCAAGTGGAGATTCTTTTCCATCTACTTCATGGTGTGCTCAAGTGCAGACGTCATCGGCACCATCCTCCTTTCGCTGCTCTTTCAGGACACTGGCTTTGAGAAGTTTAGTTTGGCCCAATTAAAGCACAGCGCCGCTGACCACGAACTGGCCAATGTCTCACAAGAATTCTTTCAGTTCTGTGGCTCCAAATTCTGCGACAGAAACGAAAATTCCACACTGTTCATAATCGATGCCTTGCACGACTACGAAGCCACTCACCACAGACAAGTCCACGAATTGTGTGGCTTTTCTCTGGGCTGCCTGCTGTTCTCCTCATTGATCATCCTGCTGTTTCTGCAGCCTTTGAAAAGAATAGGCCATGAAGATACTCCAGACAAATGCCAACAGAACAGTGATGACAGCAGAAGGAACCCATGGAGCCATCTTTTGGACACGATGAGCACATGGGGCAACCTCAAACAAATTCTGATAATACCAATACTGCTGTACAATGGAATGGACAACAGCTTCTTTGCCAAAGATTTTGCCAAGGTAGGTTCAGGCCCATGAAAGACGTTCAAGGAATTGCCAAAGCAAATATTAAGAAATTTAAAATTCTGAAAGACACATTTGTACTTGTTTAAAGTTTCAACATACACGCCCACCTGCATGTATACGTATTAAAAAATGTAGATATCCAATTTAAAAATCGGAAAAGCTCGTTTAGTGAACGATCTTACGATGTTCTGAGATGAAATAGTTGCAATGGTAATGTTTCGCATAATTTGTTTGAGGCGCGATACATTGTTCACGGTTGGTATGAATTTTATGGCATTGCATTTTCAGGTTATTCACCTACGCAATTCAAGAGAGATTTGTGTCATTTGAGATGCATTTGAAAGTGCTTTAAATTGTTTACAAAACGACCTATTCCGACTACAAATTGATTGCTACCTGCTGATCGAAATGCATTTGTGTTTTTAATACTTTTAGGTGGACCAGATTTTTTTATTGGTATGAATATTATGAAACTTAAAATTCTGAAAGACGCATATGTGCTTGCTCAAAGTTACAACTAAAAGTAAAGTGTATATGATATATGTCACACCTCTACTTGAAGGCATGGCGGATGCAACGCTTAGCCATAGGAAATAATTTTTACCCAATTAGGGATTTCTGTTTCCAGAAAGTCAAGGTTTTGCTCTTATTCATACGGACCGATGCGTCAGCCGCATACAAAACATTTGTTCAGAAGCGTGAAAAAGTTCATATCCATGTATTGTGTAACTTCCTTTGTCCTGGTTTTTTGCTCATTGACAGGCGCTTAATTTTACCATTAAGTTAAAAGATATTGCCTTGCAGCGCTGTTTAAAAAGATCCAAGTTCCTTTTAAACAAACCAATTTAACTCCTGCTATGCATCGTTGACTATTGCCAATTTATTAATAACATAGAGAGGGTGCTATAAGTAACTAAAATGCGCAAAAAAAGGTTCATTTTGGGCGTCGCAAAGTGTGGAAGGGCAAAGCAATTTTAGTGAACTCAGTGGCGTAAATCCACCCTGATCTGGTCAACCCGGTAATTACCGGTTGGGCAAGAAAAAGGAGAAAACGAAACAATCTGAAGATCGGAAAAAATAAACACAGAAAATGGAAATGTCCACCCATTCAGTCCGCTTCAACCCGCATTTTTACAGCCAAATTTACCGAACAGATTACAGAAATGCATTGTATTAACCGGCGATAACATCTCGTTGCAATTCTTTTTTTCAGGCTTATGTAACCTGCGTTTTTGGAATACAAATCACTGGATTCGCAATTGCCTGGTTTGGTTTCACTGCCCTCCTGTCCGTTTTCGTGTTCAGTCTGCTGTTGCCAAAATGTCGTCCGATATCCCTGGTGATTGCATTCGTTGCCCATTTTGCTGGATTAGCGACCATATTCAACATAAATGAGACTAATTACGACTTGAAAAAAATGTTCATGCTCACAATCTCTTGGGGGATAGGAAGTGGTCTATGGCCATTCTGCATAGCAAGTAAGTGGACATCTTAAGGGTGAGCCAGAAGGATGCCCACCATGAAAATAAAAAGTACACATACTTGTTTGAAATACTTATTATAATTGATAAATTTATTTTCTCCCGTGTCGAAAACGTGAATTATCTCCTGTGGAAAATAAATTTAGCAATTATAATAAGCATTTGATGCAAAAATGTGTGAGCAATAATAATAAATGTAATGCTTTTTCCTTGTTTTTTGCTTCTTTTTTGCATGGTGGTAGTGAAAATAGTGCATTGTCCATAATTGTGCATTTTACTTTTCAGCTTTCTGTGGAATTGTTTTCGCTAATTGTCCTGAGGCGGCCTTTTCCAACTATTCGTTGTTCAATACGATGGGTGCGACCATGAATTACGCTTGGAACTACCAACTATGTGTTGGAGAGAAACTGTACATAATACTGAGTTTACTTATAGTTGGTTTTGCAGGATATTTAACCGCAGAACTTATACTTAAGCAAGAAAGGAAAAAGCTGCTAGTGCTCCAAGAGAAATAATTGATGCGGCTCCGATCAGACCAAATTGGCCCAATACCTTTGTTTGCACGAATAAATCAAAACATAATACGGCGGTATAAAGCAAGTTCCTATGTTACCAATTTGTTGAAAAATGCATAATCTAGGCTATAGCATGACGGGAAATAGCATATTAGACTTTTAACTGAATGTCAACTATATCTAGTTGCGGCAACGGTGGACACATTTCGCATCGTGCAGCTTGAACTCGTGTATTTAATTAGAATAAAATATATAGCGTTACATTTATGCATAATAGATTTCATGGCCTTGTAAAATTAATGCGAGGCAATATTTAGCAAGCGTAAAAATGTTCGTGGCAGTGTTTCACGGGATCAAAGATGCGCAGCAAATGTGCAACAGTTTTCAAAACTATTTGCAATAAACAAGTTCAAATATCTCTCATGCACGATTAAGTTTCTGATATGAATGAACTAATTGAACTTATATCATGATATCTGGGAGTCCATTAGCAATACACTACCCTAATTCCCAATATGTCCCTAGTTTATCAAATTGACATTAGTTATCTGTAAAAAAAGAAGTACAATAAACTGAATAAAGCTAGCAAGACGATGACAAAGCAATTTCCTATTTCGTTCCATATATTGTGATTCACAAGTGTTGGCATAGAACAAATATGTTAATGTAAAAAATAATTAACTGTGCAATCATAGCAGGTTACATGGTACTGCCAATTGCCTTTGGTGTCATCTTTCATGTTAATGTTAAAAGCTTGGGAATGTACAGTAAACCAAGGTCACTCACATCACAGTATAATTACTTAGCTTGGTTGGCAAAGAAATTTATCTGTTGTGCAATATTTTCTATATGTGCAATAAGAGGGCTAAACACTATAAACCAGGGGTATGGTCAAAACTGTTTGAAAATGTTCCTAATAAATTGAGCGCTTTACGAGAATTTTTATCCACTTTTCTATTAAACATAGGAGAAGCTTTATTTTTTTAAATCTTTTCTTTAAAAAAAAACTAAATCACAATTGCCTTTTGCACTTCTCTTTAGTTTTCTCAAATTTGCCTGCCTTAAACAGGCACCTAGCCGTCATTTTATAGGTAATTGAGATGATTGCGAATTATCGGGTTCAAGTCGCAACTATTACAAATTTATGCATGTTACATTATTTCCTTTCAGTATACAATGTATTGTGTGGTAGTGCAGTATTAAATGAAGCAAAATGAGTTTTGCTTGGTTTCCAAAATTCAGTTTTAGAAGTTGCGAAGTAAATGCCCAATCAATTGAGAGTTGTTTCTCAAGTATGGTAGGAATGTATATTTGTAGCAGGCACTTTCTTCGGCGTGAAAACGGGCTTAATTTTTTCCCCAACACAATCATTTTATATTACAGCGCATACAGATTGCAGCATTTTTTTCCATCATTTGAGATACCGTTATCGATATTTTATTTCTAAGCAAGTGAAAAGTTAAAAAAGGGTGATTTTGGAGATAGCATTAGGAAAGTATTCAGTAGAGATTCCTATACAAGTGATCAAAATTCATTAACTCAACTTTATAATCCATCTGTTACTAGATGTGGTCTATGCATTACGTAACGCTATTTGAAGGAACAAAAAGTTCCCTCAAATAGCCCCTCAACATAATGTAACCATATGTAACCAAGCATAAACACCCCCTTCAAATTCTGTAATACACTAGTCAAGGAAACGCTGCAGGTGGAAATTTTCGAAGTGCAAGATTTAGCTTTGATTAAAATCTTTGAAAAATTAAAGCAAAAATAATTCATTTTAAGTGCAATTTCCATGGAATAATTTTTAAATATTAATAATGAAGTGAATCGTAAAAGAATTTTTTTTTTGAAAAACTACATAATATATTATCAAAAATGTAATGCATTTTTGTTGACCTATCACAAGTGATGGATTTAAGTCAAAATTTTATTTAAAAAATAATTATTCAAGAAACGATTTAATGAAAGTTTATGGCAAAACTGTACTATATTGAGACTTAAAATAAGTGCCCAAACGTATTACATAACGTTAAGAAAAACATCCCCACCCCCTTTAGTGTTACGTAATTTATGGATTAGATGAAGTACTTATATGGCAATTGTGCTTGCATGTAAGCTGATTTATGGAGGAATGACAATGTTGTGACACTTTCGTGGTTTTACCACGTTTTCTGACTTGTGTGACGTTGTGTCACTTTAGAAATATATGACCGATACATTGTTACGTATGAAGAAATTTTTTTTTGTGGAAAATATTACTCAGTTTCAATCAATTGTCAACCGAACTTGCTACACGTATGTGATGTGAAAATTTGAATTCGTAGGCCTACAGCCCATATACAACTCATAGCAATAGATTAATACTTTTGTCCTGTCAGAACAGTTCAACTTGTGGAAAGGTTAGGCTTTGCAGAACTTCATTTACCTGAATCTTTTCTTCAACAAATGTTCAACACGGAAAGCACTTTTGCACCAACATAATTATTTCATTTTCGAAGTTTGAATCCACCGAACGACTGCTGTGTTTACATCTCGTCGCATCTCGTTTCGAACGAGATGCCCACGGTTTCCAAGACAACGAACTTTTGTTTACGAATTGTGTTTGTTGGTTGCTTCTAGTTTGCAAAACATTACTTTCAAAGCTTACACGAAATAATTTCAAGTTTTCTGTTGGAGAAGACAGGTATTCGCGTAAAATACGCATGCTACGTTTTAATTTAACATTTATATTACTTATTTTTTGTATAAACATCAAGTGATAATGTTTCGCCAAAGTTTGGATGCTAGGTAATTCACAGCGTAGTAGAGCGTAGTTAAACCATGTACCCATTAACCATGTACCTTGTCGTTTTAGTGATGGCCAAGTTAAACTTATTCAAGACAGGATTAACTCGGTGGAAGTCAATTTTGCCAAGATGTGTTCAGTCTATAGCGCCTACTGTCGAAAACTGGCCTTGCTGAGAGATAAGGGAGATGACATTTCAAAAAACTTGAAAGAATACGCAGCAGAGGAAACCATGAATCGATCATTAAGAAATGGGATCGTACATTTGAGTGACTGTTTAACAGCGATCGAAGATTATCGACAAGCGAAGGCAATGAAGCTAATTGATCACCGTCAATATGTTGAATGATAAACATATGCTAAGCGAAACTAGTTATGTTATTCTGCGCATTTTAGATTGATCGAATGGAGGTTAAAGTGATTGGACAATTGACACCATATGAAAACATATGCAGAATGGCTAAGGTTATTACCTTTGTGTTGTATGCGTATTCTTTAACGAACTGTATGCTAATTGTTTTCGAAATTGTTTTTCCCAAGGATAATGTTAAAACCACCCTTAAAGCCCGGACACGTCAAGAGGAACGCAAGCGACAGCTACAAAAAGCAAGAGCCCGTGCACCTTTAAATCGTCAAGAAATTGTATCCTAAACATAATTTATGAATTTCAGAAACTTATTTATCTTCCAATTTTTGTTTTTCTCCTTAAATTGTTTATAATCAGTCATTGGTAACTGTCATATACTGCTCATGAATGGTGCATTTTCACAGATTAAATAATTCAGTTTTATAAATTTCAAGGCAGAAAGCGAACTGACCAAAGCATCTGTGGATGCTTCTCAAACAATAAAACAACTGGAAGACCTGATGGATTCTTTTGAACAAAAGAAATTGCAAGATATTAAGGTAAATAAAACTCACTCGCTGTATTACAAATGCCTTTATCTAGGACCCTTCGGATTAAAATTATTTTTGCACAACTTTTTTTCAGAGAATCTTGCTGGATCACGTTAATATTGAATTATTATTTCATGCAAAGGCTGTGGAAATATACACACAAGCTTACAATCATATCAACGCAATTAACGAGGAAGAAGACTTACGAGTAATTATTGATTGTGACAAAGCTGAAAGATTACTTGAAGCCGAGATATTCTAACTTGCAATTTCTCGACTTTGGCAGGAATTTCGCGATTGCTTAAAACTGTCACCACCAGGAACAAATCATTTGGATTTAGTACGCAGTGTCAACGAAAATTCCCCTTCACACAAACTTGGCAACTTAACAACCAGAGGTAGTTCCATGCAAAGCTTGGTGGGCCAGTTGCAAGCATTACGAGATGAAAAAAATGAAGAACCTACTGAATCTGAGGAAGATGACGACGACGATGATGATGAAACAGACGATGACAGTGATGAAATTGCATCGCATTCTTCAATCAGCACCATAGACGAGCCAGATACACTTCTTAAGCTCAGGAAGAAAAAATAATTTATGGGTTTCACATTGTTCTTTGTTATATAGAAATTTAAATAGTCTCTTTGGTCATGTTTTTCATTTACTAATGTATCATATTTAAACAAGTGCAGTGCAGGGGAATTCAAACAAGTTCTTACAAGTAGTCAGCAATACTTGTAGTGAAACTATTGAAGCACACTGCACATTCATACATAAATATGAGCTTGAGTTTTAAGTAGCACATTAGCTAAACATAATGACCATAACTTGCTTTTCTTTTCTTGTAAAATAAGTCAATTTTATATGACTGATTAAAGAAAGAATGAACTACTTAATATTGCAAAATCAGAATGCGTTTAATAAAGAAATAGATTGTAACTACCATTTACAATTAATACGTGCAAAGCACAGAATAAAACTTAAGACAAGCTTTCATATCATCTGACAAGGTTTGCCTCATTCCGAAGACATAAAAACAAGATATATAAATATTTTTCAGTTTTCTCAGAAATGCAATTCCAAACGTTATTTCTTTTCATGTCAAAGGCAGTTTTCTTAAATGTACATACTTGAGTCCAGCTCAAATTGCTGTTTTGCATTCCTCGTTATCCATCATTTCCCAGCATTAAGTCACTGGTGTTAAAAACGGTAATATATTTGTATATTACCATACATACACACGATTAAAATCCAGTTTCAGTTCTGACGAAGGATCTGACTTTTGCTTATGATACAAAAGGTGTAAAGATAGCAGATAGGTGTTCATTTGGACATCCTAAGTAAATGTAATACTGACAATAGCTGCACTACTGTGGCTTTAGCGATCGAAACTGTTGCACTTAAATAAAGCCTGTGTCAGACATATTGAGGGTCATTTAGCGAATAAGAACCATGGTCGCTTCTGCTTGCTGCCCTCCTCTCTACGAATTTTTTAATTTCCGACACGAAGAATACGCTGGATGTCAATACAATTAAAAATAGGATATCTAGGGAACAAATAAAATTATGTTCATAATGTGTGACAATCGGGTCAATCTACTGAATATTAATGTTTATAATATACAACAGTGGTCTGACCTTGTATGTGTAAAGGTTCTGTTAAAAATATCCTTTGCAATGGAGGGAAATAAATGACGAACAGTTGGCAGATGACAGAACCGCAAACTGCTAGACAAAATGGCCTATTGCGACACAAACCCAATGTAAAGGCAGATTTCGTCTAAAATTTCAAGCAAAAAGAAAATTATTAGCAAAATATTTGAAGATGGGAATAGCCAAGCAATGAAATAACAGCAAACAGAATAGTTTAGTGTAGTATACCAAGTTTATATGTGGAAGTTTAATTTTTTTTCACCTTTTGATTTTTATATGAACTTAAGAAATTTAATTCCTTAAAGGTTCATGTTTTCCCTTTTTTTTTTTGAAAGAACAGTTGGTTTTATAGACCATCATGCAACGTATCCTGAGGGTTTCACAATCTTTCCAAAAACTGGCCTAACAACTTTGCCAAAAGAAGTCCAGAAATCAGCAAACTGCAGCCTTGCCAATGCCGTGCAAATTACCAGATTGAAATTAAGCTAGATGCAGCCCAACTTACCTGTGATCTGCAACTTAATGCATTAAACATATCAAAAAATACAAAACACGTGAACGTCATGGTCTGATCACGCGGAGTCACAATATTATCACCCATCTGCAAAGAGGAAATCACTATATTTATCATTTTACATGCACCCCAATGCAATTCATTTCAAAATGGGCATTCAGTGCCACCAGTTACCTCTTTAATAAACACCCAAAGTGTCCCAGCAATGATTATCGCAGCAGACAGCAGCACGTTAATAATGAGGGAACGCGTAATCATCGGTTCTTTGGTGTTTCTTGGCGGTTGACGAATTATGTCGTCATCGACAGGCTCTACGCCTAAACTAAAGGGAGATAACAAGTTTTCCTTTTCCATCAGAACTTTCTTTGCATTCCATTTGCAGCAATTGATGGTCCTACCTTTGGGCTGGAGGGCCATCCATGATTATGTTAATCCACAGAATTTGCATGGCATTCAAGGGATTTGGAATGTGCAAAATTGTGGACATTGTGATAAGTGAAAGTGCAGCAATGCTCCTAAAAACAAATCAGAAATATGGTAAACTTAGTACTTAAGAATGGTTATAAATTATGAATATTCAGCCGTTTAGTAAATAACTTGCACATCCCTTTTGGGATTAACACCCAAATGGTGTTAGAAATTTGTCACTTACGTGCTTAACTGGAATCGCACAAAATTTCTAATGTTGTAAAAAATTCCTTTTCCTTCTTCGATGGCAGAGCTAAAACAGCAAAAAAAATACGGATTTTTATACACTTACAACCATACAGCAACTATGTATATCAAATTAATAAATATAGTATGTCAAATTACAGAATGGTGTGAAAGTCATCGTCCACTAAGATCATATCAGCAGCTTCCTTACTGACGTCAGTTCCTGTCCTGCCCATGGCAATACCAATATCGGCTTTTTTCAGAGCAACACCATCATTCACGCCATCTCCGGTCATTCCCACAACAGCCCCATTAGCTTGTAATGCCTACATTTTAAGAATAAAATCAACAAACTATAGAAATATTTTCCAAACGAATTTACAAGGATACGGTGTCTGATGGTTTTACCTTCACTATTCTGAGTTTATGGCGAGGAGATGAACGATAAAATATGCTGACTACATCGATTCTGCTTCTTAACAGTGATTCGTCCATGGCGTCCAAATCCTCACCGGAAAGTGCTGCATTTGGACCAGCAAATATACCCAATCTCGAAGCTAAATTAATTTGAAACAAATGGTTTATGTAAGCAATATGCATTCCTTGTGTGAACCACTATAAGCGATTCGATTGGAGGATAAACGAACCAATTGAGCAAGCAGTTTCCTTGGCATCTCCAGTGACCATTTTGATCGATAAACCACTATTCTGAAGAGTAACGATAGACTCCCTCACACCTTCCCTAGGAGGATCCAGCATTCCAACAATTCCCAAAAAAGTCAATTCACTTTGGCTCTTTCCAGAAGCCATTCCTAAAACTAATAGTAAATATACAACTTGATCAATGGAATGATGTTACTGAGATCAATTATTGTAATTGGAAAAACCTAATAATAAAAGTAATTTGAAGAAAAAAGGTGAAACTAAATATTTTAATATCATTATGAGTCCTTTACAAAACTATCCTTGAATAATTCCTCAATTATGATTTATTTCAGACTTTTCATTGTCTTAGTTAAATATTTTAACACATCAATTTAATACCTGATGATAGTTTCTTGAAGTATGTTTAGGGGAAATTACAGGTTGGTTTCTTGTAATACACCTTACATAGTGAGGTTAAACGGATGAGTCACACTTACCCCTTAATCCTTTATACCCTAACCTTTCAGCATCCACAAGAAAAGAATCTCGCTTTTGGGTGGTCAAAGGCTGCAGCGTGCCTTGATAATGATATGTCGTGCAACGCCTTAGTACCCTTTCCACTGCCCCTTTCGTAAAATACATTTCTTCAGGCATCTGGAAGTTAGTACAATGGTGTATGCTATAACCACTGTCCATATTCAGAACTTTTTTCAATTACATTTCATACCATGCTAGCCGTTAACTTTAAACTGTTCATCTAAGCACAGTTTCAAAGAACACTGCAAACTAGCTTTGATTTTAAAATAATAAGCAGATTATTGAATATCTTACTATGGCATGTTTGAGAATGCATTTGACAGTCATAGTTTTATCTTCTGAAGAAAATGGAACTTCCTCCAGACGAGTGTAGCGTTCCCGGTTATGATACATTCCCATCTGATAAAATTCCAGCTCAAGTTAGCAAAAACACGAGAAAGATTAAATACGCATATAAACAATGGTAAGAAGCTTACTTTCATAGCAGCTACAATAAGGGCACCTTCTGTAGGTTGACCTTTCAGCATCTCATTTTCTATTACTGCATTATTGCACACGCAGCCCACCTTTAAAAAAAGAAAAACGGGAACATGGTAAAGGCTTTCAGAAATTAAATTATCTGAGTTTCCATGCAATCAAAATAACTCACCTCCAGCATTTTACCAATGCTTTGTTTTGCTTTCTCCTTCTCTTCCTCATCCTCTGTATGAGGAAGAACTTCTCCTGCGCTGGTGTAACCAACACCCGAAACCTGATGATTGTACGACATTTTCAATAATTGCATTTTAAAACAGATCAACTAGAAGATTTTTCTCAATCATATCAAATTCTGCATTACACTAGCAGAGTAGTTATCAGATGTGATGATAGATGTTATGGTCATTTCGTTTTTGGTTAAAGTGCCAGTCTTATCCGAACAAATGACGTTGACACAACCTGTAAGAAAACGAAGTTAATCAATCCGGACTAC
Source organism: Rossiulus vilnensis (assembly GCA_034700785.1). NCBI lineage: Eukaryota > Metazoa > Arthropoda > Diplopoda > Julida > Julidae > Rossiulus > Rossiulus vilnensis. The sequence continues at coordinate 12,562 of JAQIXS010003186.1, forward strand.
TTACGAACAAGTTACGTCATCAGAAATTCATAAACATACCCAGAGTTTCAACAATTGGCAATTTCTTGACGATGGCATTGCGCTTCGCCATTCTCATGACACCTAGAGCCAAAGTCACGGTCACCACAATGGGTAAACCTTCAGGAATAGCTGCCACAGCAAGACTAAATTCAAAAAATAAAGTCAGGATATAAAATCATTTGAGTTAGAAAGGCAAATAATTATTAATCAGGGTTGCCACTTGAGTTGCATTCTGGTATACTTGTGGGCAATGCTTTGTTTCATTTCAATATTTTAAACATACCATCGTGATTAAAGTTAAAAGATTTTCTTGCGTGGTAATCCTTCCAAATTCGTACTTTAAATTATAAGGACAAGTTCTCCTTTGAAGTACAAAACCTGAATTTTTGCATGGCTACCCTGACTAATTAACATGAATAACAATTACCTCACTCCTATATTAAACATTTCTAAAATAGGCCTTCCTTGCACGACACCAATTAATATTATCAAACCAATCACGCCAAACGAATAAAAGGAAAGCTGTTTGCCAAGTGTATCCATACTCTTCTGTAACGGAGTTTTGGGAGACTGCCAATTTAACGAAAAACACAGTCACTCACAATGTGAACGAAGTAGACAAAATTGTCCAATATTAAGCCAAATCTTACCTCTTCAGTTTTCATCATTTTGAAGACTTCACCAAATTCTGAACTTTCTCCCGTACCAATTACGATACCCTGGAAAATTGCAAAAAAGAAATAACCTTTATTTCAATCCCCATCTAAAATGTTCTAAAAATTTAGTGTCATTGGACACATTTGCTAATTTACCTTTCCTCGACCACTGCAAACTAAAGTCCCCATGAAGGCACAATTTTTACGACTAGAAATGCCATTCATTTTTCCGTTTGGAATCGGCGACGATGTTTTGGCAGCAGATTCCGTCTCGCCGGTGAAGCTGCTTTCGTCTATTTCTAAATCTATGGCTTCGAACAAACGCAAGTCAGCTGGAACTCTGTCACCGACGCTTAATAGTACTACATCTCCAGGAACTAATTGCCTCGCTAGGAAGTTTTCACACCTGCCTTCCCTCATGCTGAGAATATCAAAAATAATTTTTTAACTGATTTGCAATGCAAAAAAAATTTAAAATGCACTGTAAACGTATCGCTTTCTCACCAATGACACGTAGGTGGCACTAATTTATTCAATGCTTCTAATGATTTCTCAGATCTGTACTCTTGAACAAAAGCTACTGTCACAACAATTAGTATGGCCTAGAATTAAAAAGTAAAATATTTATCAGCAATGCTATATTAAAAGAAATCTGATTGCATTAATGTAATATACTTACCACTGTAATACTGAGAGCGTCGTCCAGTTGCTTCATGCAAACACTTATGAGAGCAGAGCCCAACAGAAGTAAAATTAATGGATTTCGAAACTGATAACAGAAGACAAAAGGGCATTATTGCTTTGCAAAATGGAAGATTAGCAATTTTATCACACAGTCTTGAAAGTAATGATCATTCCAGTAACAAATAATGATAGCATGTGAAACGGGAGATTTACTATCATCCGAAAATGACTTAAAATAAAATAAATAAACGTGGGCATTCAAATAAAATGAAGCAGCTTCAACACAGGAATTACTAAAACTATGCTCGGAAAATTATTTAGTGCAGCCTTCTATAACACGCCTCATAAGTACCACTAGCCATTGATTAATATCAGAAAGATGCCTCAAAATCAAAAAAAGCAATATTCACTTGTTCAAAATATTTCTTCCATAACGGGTCGTCTGGTTTCACTTCAAATTCATTCAGGCCATAAGCTCCTTTTCTACGATCAGCTTCCTCCCAGGAAAGCCCTCTGTTGATATCCACTTCCAATCGAGCGGCTACATCGTTGTAAGACAGTTCGCTAGCGGCTTGAGGTGCCATACAGGCGTTATTAGCAGTTTTCGACTAGATGCACACACAAAAATGAAAAAAATATTAGCAAGGGACCCTGTTTTGCTTTTTCACAATAAACAATAATTGCATGCATAAAAATGTCATTTACGCATTTACGCGTCATAGGAATTCAGAATTCGTAGAAAATAAAATTGTAGGCCTACATAAGTTATATCGCTGTGCAAAACAAAAGTAAACGTACTTAGAAATGTGTCACACTTATGGGCAAATTGTAAAATCCACACAAAGCAGCAGCGTCCAGTGCATGTGCACAAAGTAGTAAAAATATTCAACAAATATTTACATAATTATAACGGCAAGGATATTATTCTAAGGCGTACCCAAGTAAACACCAACATCCATCATACAGAATAATATTTAGTCATATTTTCATTGACAAGCTACATGTAATAGCTTCATATGTGGTTTAAATCCATAGTATGGGGTGGGACAAAACACTAGGTCTACAGAGGCCTAGTTACCAAAAGCACAATATGGAGAAATTTGAACAAATATTCTACTGAATAAAACTGGAACAGGCCCCACGAATAATATAAGTTCATTAATTCTTTTCCTTTTCAAACATTCTCTTCAACCAAAAATGAACAGATGGCCGTGCAAATAGTCAATGCTCCATAATTTAACTAAACCATGGACAAATAGGTTTTAAAAATTATAATAAATGCACCCTCAGATACAACAGTTTGCATGTCACATATACAATACGTTTACAAATTTGAGTTTTGATGGGAAATTCCACTCGAGACAGTACATGTAGTTTCACAACAATGGTTAGGTTTCCTGTACTTTTTTATTTGTATCCAATAGAGGTAGTGATCTTTATGGTTTCATTTGCAGTGAATTATGATTTATCTATTATCAAAAGCGACACGGCATACATTACTAAAAACATTTGGGCTGAACTATGGGGATTCTAATCTTATCTAATGCCAACATTTTTTTTTTCTAAATGCAAACGTATATCAAAGCATTCATATGAAAGACCGATTAAAATACCATTGGAATAACCTTTATTTAGATTTATTCCTTTGAACATGTAGTTTTGATTTCTGCCTCGAAAATGACATCAAATGTCATAGCTGCTACAAAATGATTTATTTTTTCTTCTCAATCATTATTTATGAATTAGACAGTCTGATAAATTCAAGTTATCCCTAAAATTGTTTTCATAAAAAATTTAAATGCCATTTGAAGGTAAGCTTTCAGTGCTACCAATCATACTGAAACCCAGGTGAGGCAGGAGCAGTGCAAAATTGTGATAAGCTATTTAATTGAAGCCACTGATACACACCAAGTGGTTAAGATACCCTAAGATAAGGGTAGCCTTAAATAAAAAGCGATAATCAGTTTGACCTCAAAAAAGCCATGAAAAGCAAGTCTTGATTTGCCAATTAAGCTCAGGATTTGATACATGCGTGTTAGGTTCAATCAATAATCAATCGCAACCTGGAACGGACCAAGGACTAAGACGATCTATATCGGAGAAACCATGGCATTGAGAACAGCTGACAAGAAATCAATACAAAACGACAGACTTGCTAAATTTAAAGACTTACATGTATCAGCTTGGCGTCGGCCTACCTCAATCGAATAAAATACCACGTATCAGTGGAAAGGTTGGTTTAACAATCAGCTATTTAAGCCCTCAATAAACCTGTGTAAACAGTTAAACGAAACAATTGCAAACGTCACAAACTTATGAACTGACAAAGGGAACGTACAGCTGCATTGATATATCTATGCGAGCCGTACGGTACGTAAAACCAGGAGTTTAAGTAAGGTTACACATTTTGACAGGTAGATGCGAAAAGCGTCTTCGAAATCAACTCACAGGTGTTCTTACAGCACAGTTTGATTATATATTTTAAATTTGAACTAATTGCTATGTGCAAATGTATGTGCAGGTTGGCATGTGCCAGTTGGTCCGGCAAAGTTAGAAAAAATAATTAACCAGCATGTGCCAGCTAGCACATGCTGGTTAATTATTTGTCTTTGTGCTGGATCGCGTAGCACAAAGGAGAAACAATACTTTGTGGACTTAAGAGCTCTGTGCAACAACAGTCAGAAGACTGATGTATAGCATGCCAATCTGGGCATCCAAATGAACATTGTTCAGGAAACACCAGATCATCAACATCTCCATGAGTGGATGTTAGTGAAGTACAAGCTATTGTTGAAGAAGCAAGTCCATGGATAAGTCCATGGAATCCAAAAGAATTCGAAGCGCAGTAAGACGCAATTCAAGTACAGAGGGCAGAAGATAACCAAAAGCTGAGCTAGAAAGATGCAGCATTAGCTAGATTGGAGAACAAGAATCCTAAAAACGTTTGGCCGAATTTGAGGCACGGCGAGTGGCTCGTGGGAAAGCTCTACAGAGAAAAGGCTCCAAGCCAAAAGAGCAAGAATAGTCAAAGAATTCGACACAAGCCGAGAATCAATGTCTGCTTCGACAATATCATCCTTCCAGCGGCAGTTGGACGTTTTGGAGGATCCAGAGATGCCACTGGGGAAAGTGTCGCGTTGGGAAGCCCAACCATTCTCAAATGCCAAGAATAAGATGCAAAATGTGGCAAGTTTCAAATGATTTCAACTTCACTTCCAGCAGCTTAGTCAAGGGCGGAAGAAGCAACACCACTGTTGCCAGCGATGAACAGTAAAACAGTGGCTACACCAGGAGCCTGCCAAGTGTTGCAGGCGACAAAACCACGTTTCAGCAGTTGAAAAGTAATGTGGACAGCGAAAGATTTTGAGTGACGTTTTTGTTTTATGATTGAGATAAGCCGTGTATTAACAAGTAGGGCTGTGAACACCAGCGATAATTGCTCAAGACAATGGAAGGACAGCATCCATCAAATCAAGTACTAACATACGCCTTGTTGGTTGAAGCTTTGACATGCACCCTGATGGCCAAAAAGGGATTGTAGCTCAAGTGTTCAATGATGCTGATGGACAGACTAAAAGTGGATGAAGTGAGAACATCAACAGAGATGTTCAGAAGACCTGTCAGCAAATTGCATTGTTCAAACTGCTTGAATGATGAAATTAAATTAGATTGGTTTTCTCCTTGCCAATGAAGGGCTCCAAATGTTTAAATCCTTAAACGTTTAAACCCTCCCTGTTTACACACCAGGGTTGAGAAAGTTGCAACGCAGTTTGAATATGTATTTTAAATTTGAATTGATTGCTAAAGAAACGTATGTGCTGGTTGGCATGTGCCAGTTGACCCAGCAAAGTGGGTGTCCACTTGAGAGGAGAGAGCGCGAATTGCCTCTCGAGACCTCAAAATCGCTTGTGGAGACGGTACTGCGAGCACTTTCGAGATTATCTCGCAAATCAATGAGAGCAAGCAGCTTTCAAGTAGACCTGTTTTTGGCTCTCAAGAAGATGCTTTCGCTTAAAAGGAGCGACTTGATTGGACCAGAACCTACAAATAATAGGCTCTGATTGGACGGTCGGGATTAGACGGAGCATAATCATACTTCCAGTGCTTATTTCGCAAGAAGAGTGGCGCTCCTGTTGATGTTTCCAGCTCTATGCACACGTTATTTCCGCATCTCATGAGCTATCTTTCCAAATATCAAGTGGACACGGTTCTGAGAGTGAATGACGCTAAATTGCTCTCCGTTCACTATCATGTGAGAAAAACGCTCAAATGGACAGAGCATCTGACATTGCTCTCGACGGTTACTCTTATCTATCAATGGACACGCAGCTTTAGAAAAGCTAATTAGCCAGCATGCGCCAGCAAACACAAGCAAGATATTTGATTTGAAAACAGAATAAAACAGTTGCAAATTTATTGAGCTTCAGCGAAGAAGTATTTTTGAACTGGGCTGCTATATCGATCAGGAAAATACAGGTGTCAAAGTAGAACTGTTTTCTGCAATAGCCAATGTAATTGCTGCTGATCCGCTAGTCGAGATATAGCCTAATGTTTTAGTACAGAATCAGCCATCAATCTGCTCATCGCTCATCAACGTGTACGGTGCTGAGCATAACGTTTTTGGGGTTGGGTCGAAATTCCGAACAACGATACCTAAACATACGGTTCACGATTTGAAGCGTATTTGCCGAGATAGTGGAACGACGAAGTAACAACATGCACACGAACGATTAAAGTGGCACGAATGACAAATTAATATTACACCACCGGCAAACTATTAATTACCGCAACGATGGTAGGCCTAACGCAATTCGTGAAGGAAATCTAGGACTTACCTCAGCTTCGGTTAAAGACACATGGTTCCCTTTCTTTTCGTGAATCGAAGGACTCAACAGAGGTTCTAATGACCCGTGTAATGAACTCATTATTAATTTACTTAAGGTTTATCGTCAGAACGTCGCTTTACGCCTTAGACCGCTGTCAGTTTTATTCTTATCTGTATCGATAGCACCTCTTATTTCTGTACAATCCTGCATCTATCAAGCGCTGCACTGAATCATTGATCCCCTCCAAAACAAAAAAACTCAGATGGAGACAACCAAA
>JAQIXS010003187.1:0-19024 GCA_034700785.1 Rossiulus vilnensis
TATCAGGAATTGTATTCGATTTTAATTTTAAATATGCATTACCAATATTTATTTTCACTTTTAATGTATTCATTCGTCAATGCCAGGCACTTCTCTCAACCTCAGGATGTCCTGTTGTCTTTTCATCTGATTTAATTTGATGCTGATAATGCTTCAGATCGTTGTTTTCAAGTGAAAATAATAATCGTCGAAATTACTGGTAAGGTATAATGGAGTTAGGGCCAGCCTGAAGGGGTTTTTGGAAAATGTTACATAACGTATAATGTTCTTCAATTATCAAATACGAAGTTCATTTATTGAAAGGTTGAACCTAACCTAACCTACTGAAAAGTTGAAATGTCTATTGCGCATTCATGTGATGTTTCCTGTTCACCAAAAATAAAATTTTGCTCGAATAAAAAAAATTGAAGACATTCTTTAAATATCGGAAAATCCGTCGTAAAAACTCAACAGTAACATCACAGGTCTTCCAGCACAGCTTCTTGAAGTTGCTAAACCGTTTATATAATAATTTTTCTTCATTTTTTATTTTTAACCCCCTGTGATGTGATAACTGTGATGAACGAACACATTTATGTTCTTAAACCTCTCTCAATAGTAACAATCCACGATAACACAAAGATCCAGACTAATTTACCCAATTGTAAACGTCTAAATTTTAACTTTGTAACGTAATAATATTGGGAATTTTAGCTCTTTAAGGTACGATTCGTACGAAAAGAATCATTCTGATATGCATACATTTTTTGCATTGTATATACAGATTGCAATCTCATGAGTCGTACGTTTCTTTTTCGAAAAATTTCCACGATCTTAGAAGTGCCGCTATTTTCCATTCTTCGGGTGACATATTCCCCGGAGCGCTAAAATCCACCGTCTCAAACTCCTCGGCATAGCGCGAATGAACCTTGTCACGCGTCTTAAATGCTGCAAAATGTTGGCACAGGTTATAGTATTCTCTGGCAAATATTACTCCCCGGTGTAGAATTTTTCTCCACTGTTCTGAAGCTACAAGTACCATGTCTATCATTTCATCCGGTTTCAAGGGGGGCATTTCTTGTTCCCTTTCGACCTCTTCGAGCTCAATGCACCTAAGCTCATCTTCTATTTTGGTCATGTTGGACATGGGATCCTCAGCGTTCGATTCATTTGCACTTTCTAATAATTCCATAAAATTGTTCACGTAACATACGAGATCCTGTAGCATTTGTTCGTAGGAATTAATAGGAATGATTTGCAACAGATTAATGGGGTTGTTTTTGTCCAAATAATACACGGCATATTTTTTGTCTAGAGTTGTTTGAAACAGTCTTCTTTTTATCTCAGTGGCCAAAACGTCAATGTCCATCATCTTTCTTCCTAGCTCTTGAAATCGTCGAGACGCCTTTTCCAGAAAAGAAGTCGAAAATCGGTTTTCCGTCTCTTGTTTCTTTAGGTATTGCTTTTGGTCATTGAGAAGTATTTTAATTTGATCCAAAGATGACAAACATTGGCCAGTTTCAATCTGGATCCCGTAGAACGAATTCCTAAACACAAATCAAGCATTTCTTTTAAATTGTTAGATGTATACAAAGCATGCAGATTTCCATTGCGTACATTGGCACTATACATTTTCAATAAAGGTTCTTTAGAATTTATATCACGCGAGGAGAAAAAAACGTTCGATAATTACAATGACCTTTGTCTAATTTTTAAGGCGTTTATTGTTCAATAATGTTTGTTTTGTTATTCTAATTTTAATTATATTTATTTACTTCCTATTGCCATATTAATCTACTAATTTACTCACTCTTCAGTTTTCTTCAGAGAGGAAAAGTACTCCATCCGTTTTTCTTCGTTATCAACAAATGTCAATGCCATTTGTCGACTTCTTCTGATGATCGTGTTTCTCAGGCTTATTTGCAAATTTTGGTGATTTTTACCCCAAACATTGATGTTTGCAATTTTATTTTCTACTCCGAATTCCTTCAACTTGCTTAGTATTATGCCTGTTAGATGTTCCGTGGGATGATATGATAATGCTAGAATGCAGTCCAAAGGACAGCTTCTTCGATGACCTTTTTTGTCCAAATAAACCAACTCTATCATGATATAATTCAGATTGGAAAAAGTCATTGGAAACACAAAGACATCGAATATAAACGGATCCCATTTCCAATCGCACTGGTCCTTTATTATACGGGTTAATTGGTCTCGTTTTCGTTTCAGCATTGAAGAGTCAATCAATGTTAAGCCAAGTTTAGGAAAGGTCGGATGCGTCATTGAGAAAAATTCGTGCATGTCGCTAATTAAAAAAGACTTCAGATGCATTGGACTGCTTACTGCCATCTCGAACATCTTGTCCTGGATTTCTATTCTGGAGTAACCTTTTTTTTGCAACGTTTTATAAATTCTGTCAAATTCTGTGAACTCTTGGAGCTCATCAAAATCATCATCGTCGTCATTGTTGCGCTCCGACTGGCTGCGTTTTTGAGATGGCACATGCCCCTGTGCATCTTTCTTGGAATCCTTGTATAGAAAATAATTGCGGTTCTGGAATTTTTTTACGATCATCGTGGTAGATGATCTTGAGGCTTGGTTGTCGGCACTGCATGTTTGCAAGCTTATCTCATCGATTGTCTTCACTGGTCGAATGATTGATTCATCGTGAATATTTTCAATGCTGGTAACGACTGGGCATTCTGGAAACATGCTAGCTTCATCGGCACTTACACTGTCTTGATTTGGTCGAATACCTGTTGCCGTCAATAGGTTGTTCAATAAGGAGTTTCCCTGAAAACCTTTTTCCGATTGACTAGCAATGCTCACAAATGGCGCCAAACCTGTATTTTGTTGATCTAAGCCACTATAGTTTAAATGTATTATAGACTCGTTTTGTTCTGGTATAAATGATGTGGCCCATTTTGCCAAAAAGTCCACTTCCATGCATGTTTGCTGCATATCGTCTAATTGTGATGATGCCGAGAAAGACGTCGATTGGTAACCAGCCTGTTGGTGACAAATGTCTGCATTCCGTTGTAAATCAGTCATTGTTATGTCAGCATGTGTGAAACCAAGTGATTGATTCATTAAATTATTGGTTGGTGGTAGATTTGTGAAGCTATGTTCAGCAATTGATACGGATGAATCTGGCATAGCGGGGACTGCGTTGTAATTCTGAATTCCTTGGTAATACTCGACTGAAGCTGACAGCTGAGCAGAGGTGTCATGGTGTTGATGCAATTGCTGCGGAACATCTTGCACGCCTTCAGAATATTGATATCCATAGACGCTCATATTTAATTGTGGAGGTGGTGATGCTAAGGGCGCAGGACTGTGATGCTGCTGAAATCGGCTTTCTGCCAATGTTGCATTAGTTTGAATAGTCTCATTGACTGAAGATGGGCCACATGACGATGCAGGAGAATGGTACATGGAGCGGGTGTCTGCCAGTGATTGACTTTGCGGTGTCATCTGGGTCGAATAACCACCAGCTGGCGAATAGCTCTGTGAACCATCATATCCCATATTTACCAGATTCGGGTTGTAAGAAATCTGTAAGACACCAAAAACAACCAACTTTTCGGCTACTATAGTTTTGCAAAATTTGCAATTAAGTCTTAACAAATGTGGGAAGAACGTTTCTGTTATTCACAAGTGCATTTTTATCGTTATGCCATATTTGTAATATTTGCATCAAGAATAAAACTGTCACTTTTAAGTCTGGATGAACCAGGCTTCAAATGTCTTTTTCAAAAACTAAAATCATAGAGATGGCATACCTTAGTGATGCTCAATCATAGGTAAATTTAGCTCATGTTTATGTTAGAATCATCCCGTCAAATAAATACGTATGTATTGGTCGTTGTTCAATTTAATTATCTGCTAAAAACAACTTCACCAAACATTTTTCTGTTAACAACAACGCCCCCAAATGACGTCATTTATTAATAATATGTTATCCTGAGTTAATGATAAGATGATTTAAAGGTCAATGGTCGAATAATTCTATACTTTTTATGTCGTTATTTGTATTCATATAAATTTAACGTCACATGGAGCATTCGTCTGCCGTTCACTTACCTGCTTTCCGGACTCGTCAAATTCAATGGAATGAGACGTTTTCAAGTGTCTAGTGAAATTGGCGGTACCTGTGCGTTCTCCGTAGTGCTTGAATATAAAGATTAAAACGCAGAATATATTACTGTAATACAGTAATTCTAATATGCAGTATAGCTCTTCTCGCTTACATACCAAGTCACAGTAGTTGCATTTCCATTTCGAGACAATGATTCCTCGAACGCTGTCAGTAACATCGACTTTCACAAAATGATCGCGGGCAGAACTCTGTGGCCGACCAACGCCTCTCCTTCTACTTTTCGAAGGATCTGCCATTTTTGTATATAAATTTCTTTGAAATTATTATTTGAAAACAACTTCTTTCAACATGCTGAACAATAATAAACTCTGACTCAGTATCTGCGCTACATGTTTGCCGTTTCCACTTCAAATTGTTTCACATTCGCAGGTATCTGCTTAGTTAGATCTGTGCTTTGCATAGCTAGATCTGATAACTGGAACTTATCAGTTACTTCATCAGACACGCACTCAGATAAAATGATGATAAATAGCGTTCATATCAAAGAAAAGCAGTGTTATCGGGGCTTTATATGATTATGATTCGAGTAATAAACTGTACGTTTGATAATTTAGATCCCTTAAAATATGTAATAATAATGTGATTAAAGCTAAAGATTCCGTTGTTCATTAATAGACGTTAAAGACATACTAAACAGACTGTTTGAAAGATTATCTAATTACTGGATCTGATCGATAGTGCTGAGCCTCATGGGGTCAGAAACACAAAATGGATTTTCTTCAAAGAAAGTGGTTTGCTATATTGAGTAACTTAGGAAAGTGAAATCATTGAATCCTAAGACAAATTGTGAGAAACCATTTGTTATTAAAAATAATCATTTCCAATTTTCGTCAAACATCCAATTACTTGGATATATGGGTTTACCCTCCTACTAAATGTCATTTATTTCCTGACAAAGCACTGAGTTTAACTTTAATTGAATACATTATTACATTATGGTAATATCTTGGGGTAAAATACTAATTGTGCATTGAGAAAAGCTACATGTATATTATTTTTTAAGAAAACTAATTTTCGATGTTAAAAACCGCCAAATGTCCAAAACCTGTAGGCCTAGATATACTTGTAAAACTACACATAAGGATACAATATTACTTACATTATAAAATTCATGAAGTCTTTCAAAAAAGCTTAATCTCGTTTAGCTTCGTAGAAATTTCATAAAAGCTGTTCAAGTGATTATTTTAATACAGCTATGCAACCGACTACATGCATTGGGATATCGTCATTTTTTTGATAAACAACAATTATTGTGAAAACTATTCAGAGCAGACTAGGAGTTGACATCTTATTCAAGAATTACAAAATGCTTATTTAATTTTTTTTGGGGGGCATTCAATGTAAAATTTGGTTTTCCAACGCGTTGCACTTTATTCGTAATCGGACTGAAATTTATTCCATGCTCTTAGGAGTGTGACTTTTTTCCACTTCTCCGGTGGGAGGTGGGGCGGGGCACTTCGAGCTACGTCGCAGAACTCTCTGGCGTAGCGTGATTGGATGTTGGATTCGTGGTTTTTGTATCCGGTGAAGTAGTTGCACAGGCTGATGTACTCGTTGGAGAGGGCGACCCCTTGCTGGAAAATTTTTCTCCAATCCTGGAATATCTTTAGAATATTTTCGAAGAGGGATTTCGGCTCATACAGGGTGTCCGTGTTGCAGGGCAGCTCTGGACAGTCTTCTATCTCAATCAGATCCATGTCGGCCACCAGATCACTCATTCCGTAAGAATTGTCCAAGCCAGGATTTTTCAGCAATTCCATGAAGTTGTTCAAGTAGTAGTGGATGTCTTTGAGGGCATCCTCGTAAGAGGTCACGGGAATGATGTGCAGCAGGTTCACGCTTTTGCGGTTCTTCTGGATGTAGTACACCGCGTACTTCCGGTCGCAACTGATCTGATTCAGATTCCGCTTCAGGTTTCTGCCCAAATCGCTAAGCTTGTTCATCTTCCTCTGGAGAGTGTTGAACTTTCGGTAGACGATCTCCAAAAATTTTTCGGTCAAGTTGATGCTGGGTGTTAAAGTCCATTCCAGAGAGTCGTTGATGGAATCGAATTGCAGCAAGCTCGGCTCGAAGATGGACTGCAGGTCTGACAGAATGGTCATCATATCCACGCCATAGTTGGGACAGATGCCTCTCATGGGTCTCACCAGGGTTCCATTTAGCATTTCCTCCAGTTGGTCGAGACACGACAGGCAATGAACCACTTCTATTTGAATGCTGTATACCTGTTCCCTATGGAAATAAAATAGAGACAACAAGAAATAGGTACTGAGTTGAATTGAATAGCGACATTCCGGATAATACCACGGTGAAAATTACGGTCCCCACAACCGTAGGAATCGCAGCATAATTACTCTTGGGATTTCTTCAAGACGGAAAAGAACTGCTTCTTCTTCTCCTCCTCCCAGAGTCCGTCCGCCCGGCCTCGCCTCCTGCACTCCAGCTTGGCCTTGAGCACGCTGTTGGCCGCCTCGTACTTCCGGCCCCACATGGTGCAGTCGCTCAGCTTGGAGTCGACCTCGAAGGCGCGCAGGTTGGCCGCGATGATGCCGCAGAGGATTTCGGCGGGGAACTGGTCGGGCAACGGCACGCAGTCCAGCAGGCAGCTGCGACGATGGCCCTTCTTGTCCAGGAACACCAGTTCCACGATGGCGTACAGGTCGCGCTCGCCCAGCAGCAGGGGAAAGACGAAGACGTCGAAGAGCAGCGGACTCCAGCGCGTGTCGCAGTACTCCTTCAGCAGCGACTTGAGCGCCTCCCGCTTCCGGTGCAGCAGCTCGTCGTCGATCAGGCTCAGGCTGAGGTCGGGGAAGTGCGGGTGCACGATGGTGAAGAAGTCTTGCATGTTGTCGTTGAGAAAGGCTTGCAGGTACATGGGGTTGGACACCGTCATGTTAAGCATCTTCTCCAGGATCTCAATCTTGCTGAAGCCGTCCCGGATCAGTGCTTCGATCTTGGCGATCGTGAACACCTCCAGGTCCACCACGTCCATGTCGCGACTCTGCTTCCGCTTCCGGCCGATGCCCAGGCGTGAAACGTCAACCGTTCCAGGATGACCAGTGTCCAGCAGGCCTCGGTTTTCGTTGCTTGGATCAGGAAATCCAACGTTATGAACCGTCCGCTGATCGTACGAGCTGGACGTTGAGGGATGCAACCACTGGAGATGACCATTGTCCAGTGTTCCTCTTAGCTTACCAAGATTTTCGTTACATGGATTGGAGCTTGGGGAATTCTGAACATGGGGTGAAGATGACTTGATTTCTTGGACGCTCGTGGGTGATGCTAGGTTTTGCATCCATTGATGACGATCGATTTCAGTCGTTCCGCCTGGCTGTTCGCGAATCTGGAGCGGTGAAGTACTCGCCCGTCCACTGTTCTGGTCGCTCTCGCTACGTGCAAGGGGCTGCAGCCACTGGAGCTGACCCCTGCCCAGCGTTCCTCCTATATTTCCGCGATTATCGCTGGAAGGATTGGGGTCTGGTGAATTCTGAATGTGGGGGGAATATGAGACGCTTTGGGCCGATGCTAGGTTTGGCATCCACTGGTGACGTCCCATATCGGGCGTTCCTCTGGGCTGTTCTTGAATCTGGAGTGGCGAAGAACTGATCCGTCCACTGTCCTGTTGGTCGTTCTCTGTGCTTTCAGGCTTCTGCAACCACTGATGGCCGTAGGCGTCCGTTGTTATTCTCTCTGGTTGAAGACTGCCAACATATTGGCCGCCCCATGATGGCATCGTATTGGCACTTGCCAAGGTCGGGGGCCAGGAATTGGACGCTGGAAAAGGGCGCCCATTGCATTCTGGAGCAATGGTCAGGACGGCCGAAGATGGGTCTGTTTGGGAGGAGAAAAGTGTCAATTGTGGTGGTGGGCGAACTAACGCCCTCGGCTGGGCCTGTTGGTGGAACATGAACTCTGGACATGGACTCTGGGCGGACATCAAAACCGAGCTCTGGCTAGTGCAGACATTCGGTGTAGAGGGCATACACCCGTTGGAGGTGTAGAATGGTAGGTTTCCGGAGTTGGTGTAAAATGCGACAGGAGGATCATTGGATACTCTCGCGTATCCGTTACGTTGGAATTCCTCGCTGAGGTGAGGTGCCAAAACCTGGGCCAAGGCACGAAAGGGGTGAGCGGAAAAAAAGCAAGAATGACAGAATTTGGCAAATGCAAGTGAAAACGTGCTTACTGATCCTCTGAAACATTGTGGATGGTAGTTGGTCAAGTGGCGCTTGAGGTTTGCCGTACCGGTCCGAGGGCCGTATTGCTACAAAGAACAGAGTTCATAAAAATTACTAATACTGTACTTGGTAAAGCATCTTTCAAGATGTTATATCTTAGGACCTTGGCGTTTTTGTAGGACAGATTTCTAGCCGAGGGAATTAAAGTTGGCCATTCCATTTCTGCCATTCAAAATTAGATACTTCTAAAGTGTTTACCATTCCACAGAAGTTGCACTGCCATTTGGTCACTCCTTCTGAGACCACCGGTGAGAAATGCGTCTTGTACTCACTCTGTGGACGACCTACTTTCCTAGGGGGCTGGTTGTCAGCCATGGCCAGAGCACTACTTAACAACTCACTCTTCCAGGTGGAAGGTCGTCAAGCCACTTTTGGGAGTCAAGAGATAGCCTAATGTGAACTCAATGCGAAATTGAAACTATTTAAGGATGTTTTGCTTTTGGGGTGTGCTTGTTTGAGAAACGCCGATAAGAGTTTTCAGGAATTAAGCTACTTTTGAGGTCAATTTAAATGCTCTGAAAATATTTGTTTATAAATATCCGCTTTTTGAATGAAGGAGCGATAAGAAAAATGTGCTGATACAAGAGCTGAAAGCGTTTACTGTAATTGAAAGTCTATTTTTTAGTCTTATCAAATTGTGTATCTTTTTTACTTTTCAATTTTAACTCTTGAACATACGTGTATTTGATGTTGCCATATTTTGTAATTTCTTTTACATAATTGCATTTATATGAAAAAAAAATGCTGCATGGTTTTAAATAGCCTATATAAACTTAAAGGCATCAATTATAAGTTGTACATGTACTTGTAAGTTGTAGCTTGAACTCAATAAGAAATTACACTAATTATGAAGTAAGTAAGCTTAAAACTAAGATGCATTGTAAAAATAAGATGCGCACAAGAAGTTCATTCGTCGAATTTTATTCAGTTTTCATATACACATATATATGGTCAATTACAATTAATGATTAATTAATTGATAACAAACAGGAATATATATCTATATATAGAGTTTTGAATTGTTGCAGATTTTAAACGGTGTGAAATACTTAAAAAAGTAGAGAGGAAAATCAACTGCAAATTGAATAATTAGGAATTATTATTACAGGCATTATTATTATTATGATATAGAATTACTTTATTTGTACAATTTTCACAGAATGCTCATCTACTTAAAACGCTTTTAGCTGGTCCTATTCGGCTTTTACGTCCCACTCGCTCGGTTTTATATATATTTTTTTATTCGTTTATTTTTTTGGTATTTCCGTTCCCTTGTCTCTCACTCGCGACGTCCTAGGAGACCTAATTCTATTCAGAATATAGAAGAGACACACGGATATGAATAATGAACGAAGCGGAGGCGCTAGTTGGCAGTGAATTAATTAATGAACAATTAAGAATTAATCATTATGACTAAACGTTTGTTGACCTGAATGACAGCAATGAATTAACGGACAATAGAGGGCGTTGGTTCGGTGTTCGCTTTTTATTGCTACTAGTGCGGAGCCGCTCAAGTGCATAGCGAATTGTAAGGTACCCTGTACAGGACATTTTGTGTGGCGTGGAAATGACCAAAACAACCCATCGGGCATTTTGGGGTGGCGCGCAAAAGCCCTCATAGGCACACGGTAGGCGACAATCGCAACGGCTGACAGTTTGACACCATCCAGACACTTATTAACTGAACACTTATAATAAAAAGTATAATAACTAAGCAAAAATAACGATGGGGAAAAAGGTATACACCGGGTTCCTTTCACCTACGATAAAGGGCGCATTAAGATAAGTGCCCAAAAGCAGACATCATAAATTCAACACAAAATTCATCACATTTTGTGACACCCTACCTTCTCTTTTACTATCTGTGCTGTTCGAACAGGTCGCTTAGATACCCTAACTTGTCATCAATAGTATCATTCGCGCAGCGTGGGCGGCTACATCACAAGGGGAGAAACTGAATCGATTAGTGTTGAATTTAAGATCGCACCTAATTCGAACCAAAATCAGAAATGATTAAGATACACAGTACAGGAAAATGGCAGCCTCAATGTGTAGCATTCACATTTTTATGTTTTTGCTTCTTAGCTTCTTAAAAGATGGTAGAGAAGTAATACTATAGAAATTAAATTAATGTTTTGCGATGCATAACCATGTGCCGTCTTTTCTAAAGAATGTAATGTGCACTACTGTAAATGCAGAATTGAAGGACATTTATGCTTGAACGTGGGAAAATTTCAGTTCTCATTCCACGAATTTGGGAAAAGGTGCTTTTACTTTAAAAACCACAATACATCAATCATAGCATAGGAACCACGTCAAGTAAAATAATATTCGTCATATTTATAATACAACTATAATTCAGAATTTACTCCCATGCTTCAAGCATAATTTCCAACTTGCATCACATTTTTGGAATATGGCAGCTACTTTATAATTTATATTGTTTAAGACGTTATATGCATTTCACTACATTTAGTTTTTTGCAAAATCTATGATGTCATGGCTTATGCAAATTTTATCCTGTTTCGACGACTGGAAAATACCCAGTGTGACACTCCAAACAAAAGCAATTGAAATTTATAAAAAATCTTTCGTGCATTTGTACCCATGTCGGAACCTACTCAGTGTGAACCAGCGCCTCAAATGAGAAGTTAATTTTTTAAATTAGAAAAAAAATCTAATATGTGATTCTGGCTGTTTACTTTTCCTTGAAGTAAACAAAACTCGCATATATTGTGCAATTTTGTTTTGTTTTCTGCCAATTTTCACATTTTAAGTAGAATATTTGGTACATAACACCACACTGATGCAAAATATTAACTTGCATATTTGCATGGTTTGTTAAGAAGTATCATTCAGTTTTCCTGGATCTTTTGTGGACCACTTAGGATATAGAGCACCAGAAAAACGAAACTTGTTGCTAGCACCATGATTTCACATCTACTTTTTTATTTATCACTTTAGATTTTCTCAAATTCGGCACTGAATTCTACAATGGGAAAACATTTGTCAAGTTTTAAAAGTGAGGTTAGGCCCAAATATAAGCAAAGCTCTTATAAATACTCAACAGGTTTTACCAGAGAAGCTGGAGATTATTCTTATTTTTCCCTTTTCCCCTCCCAAATTTTGGTTTATTACTTATAATTTTTTTCTTGAATTTACTGGTGCTCAGTTTTTTTTTACATTTTTCAATCACCCGTTATTAACGACAATCCACAGAGAAATGAAAGCGAACTTATGTCGTTGATTTTGCTGCTGTTCTTGGGTTGTTGTTTTCAAGGTCTTGGTAGGTCAGCCTTGGTGTCTGCCTTACGTCACTAGTTTGGGTTGAGAAATACTTTCAACTTTGAGAATCCATCGTTGTGTATCCAGAGACAATGAGGGTGTACAGTCTTAGTTCTGACTAATGTGCTTCTGTCAAATATGGACCTGCCTATTTCCTGCTTTCCTGTTGTGGTCAGAATCAGATGTTTGTGCAATTGCAATTCCATGTAGACGTTGAATTTAAAGTTTGTTATCTTGACTGTAGTGCAAGAGGTTGTATTGCGAAACGCCACAAAAAAGCCCAAAACGAACAGATCTTGGAAAGACTAGTGGAAAAACGGGAATAATAGCAATTGGAATCTGAGATAGCGACCCTTGGAAAATTGTAGAAGCGACCTAATCGGCACTGTTCTCGGTAAACACACACGCACACTGTTACTGTCGACACACACGAGCGACGCTGCTGAGGGAGGTGAAAATGAGGATCGGATCTCGGCATACTCGTAATACGTAGTAATTTATAAGAGATTATTAGGAAAGTTTACTAAATGTTTAGAAACGTATGCGTGGTTTATCATGTTTTCTCGCGTCGAACATCCGAATTCAAATTTCGAAATCACTGTAGTCGTCTAGACTGTCGTCAGAATCGCTGAAAAAATCCAACATATCTTCGAGATCGAAATGGAAAAGCCAACGGCCCTCTCGTTCGTCCATGAAGTCCCACAGAAAGAGTTGCTATAAAGCAAACACAAAATAGCCATTAATCATCAGGCCTTCTGCAGATATGGTGCTCAAAATCTGCAGTCAAATGCCGAAAAACAAAGGACCGTTTCTTCACCTGCATCAGTTCAATGTCGCCTTCCACGTTGAGTCGCCTTCTTGGTCTGGGTGGGGGCAAATTGACCTTCTGCCCATCTGGGTATGCATGGAGGTAGAAACAGTTGCCAGCAAAAGGGCACTCACCATTTCCTTGCTTGAAATATTTGCATGGCTTAATGCTAAACGATGAAAGAAAAGAACAATTTCATGTAGAAGTTGACATCAGTTTAATGAGTGGTAGCAATGTCATATAGAAAATTACCTGAGTGCCTTCTTGTATTCTTCTATTAACTTTTCCTTGTCCTCTTTGCTTTCCACCCAATACTTGCTAGGCGTCACAAAATCTGAAGGAGTGCGGCATTGTGGACATGATCTATAGATTACAAGGAAATGAGCAAGACGCTTCTTCCTAGCCCACAGGTATATGTGGGGACAAAAAGGTGCAAAGCTCACCTAATAGTTTTATTTTCTAACTGTTTTGTGTTGCGCCAAGTGCGAATACAACCCAGACAGAAAATATGGTTGCAATTTGGGAGAATTCCAAAGCGGCGTTCTGCCACTGGGAACTTTTCCATGATCACGTCCATGCAAATGGTGCAGATCTTGTCCTTGCTGCGAGCGATGGCGAATGAGAGTTCCATGTCTTGCTCATGTGCTTTCATACAATCCTATCGTTACGAATAAATAGCAGGCGTGAAAAAAGCAAAAAAAAAATTGGATAATTTTAGATAGAAACAGAATATCTGTACATACCCCTCTATGGAGTCGCCTTTGTTTTTCATCTGTGGGATGGAGACAGGCCTGACTGCAAAGTTCGCATATTTCTCCATGCAAGTACACGCATTGATCTCCGAAGCGACATTCACCCATCATGAAGTATGGACAAAGAATTTCATTGGTTTTGACAGGAGTGCCTTCTGCTGTCCCAGAATTCTTGGCTTCTGGGTCCAGTGCTTGAGCATACGATTTGTTGGTCACAGTGGGCACACTCTCTGAAAGAGTGAAAACGTTTTAGAAACAGTTTCCCTTGTCAATCCATTCCGAAAATACATGTGCCAGCAACATTTGACCATCAAGATAAAAAATAAAAACATTATATCACTATTATGTTCAAGAAACGACGTTTTCCAGAACAGTATTTTTGATAATACTGATTCTCAAGTTTCTGACATCACGATTTTATGATAAATACAAAGAAGCATAAACGGGTATTAAGGAAATTTCATTCGTTTAACGTTTTTATAAGTTTAATCCTCCCCCACTTTCCTCCCAATTTTAAATCTGTTGATTATTTTTAAAACCTGGTGTAGGAAATGTGTCCCCCATTAGGGATGAAAGGGTTAAAGATATCATTTGAGTAACTGCGAAACACTCACTAGCTGGGACAAATTCTGGAGCTTCCGCCCACTCCGACAGCTTTGACTGCACTGTGGGCGGCGAAGTTCTGCTGGTGTCTTCGCCATAGCCGCTGTCAGCCGACTGAACCTGTTGTCGCTTCAGCACAGTCATTTTGTTTTCTGCCGAGGTGCCAGGCAACGAATGTTGGGTCGCCGGGCTTGGAGGAGGAGGAATCTTGTGTGGGGTAGGCCCATTTGATGGCTGGCCACGAGGGGTGTTGCTAGGTGCTGAATTTGTGGCATTGTTGGTCGCAGCAGCAGCGGTGGCTTTGACGTGATCATACCTGCATTGTTCCCCGTAGGCGCACTGTCCCTTCTGGTAGTAGCGACAAATGTTCGAAGGCTGGTGTTGGCGGTCGTGCGAGAAACGGCAGTTGGAGCCTTCGCGGCAGCATCCGTTTATATAATACCTGGTGCAGGAGTTGAACAAAATGGCATAAATTAGGTTGCATTTCAGAATGTTTTGTATTTAAGCGTGTTTCAGTTTGAGGTACATGTACAGTTTACTGCACATTTCATGTGGAATATTTTTTTCAAATTGTGTTACCAGACCAGCTTTCTCTATTTCTGATTGTGCACCTGTGGAACCTCGTTTGCAACGCCGCTAAACTATGATGTCCAATGAAATTAATGTCACTTATGAAGATTATACATATTTTTGCGTTGACCCAATTTCCTGGATTATACATTGATGTACATGTATTTCTATTTAATTCAACTGAAGATGTGTTGAATTTATCAGCATATTTATTGATAACAGGTGCCTTACTTTATTAAGGTCAACGACGCATAACACATTTAATTACCCCCATTTAACTGGAATCAAGAGGTAGTTTAAAGGCGGTGTTTCGTTGCCTGACGTAAAGATAAACAATACATGCACTTTTAATTTTTGATGATTTAATGGTAAAATGAACCTCGTATACGCCATCTATTGGCTGTTTCTTGCCCATTCATCTCTGGTACCATCAACAACTGCTTTTCGAAGCAATTTGGACATTCGCATCACCAGTATTATACGATTTACTACGTGTAATTGGTGGTCGGAATAAATTTAATGAATAATGCTTAATGGCAGATAATTATAAGCCATTAAAATAGGCTAACCGAGATGTATGTCACATTCGGACTGTCGGTTATACGAAGAAATCCACTGCAGTTCACGAATCAAAGAGCTTATGTCGCTTAATTAACGCTTATCAGGACGACACGTCCTGTAAATGGGGGCCTGGGATAGTGATGTTTATGTAAATAACGAAAACCCATATAACATTAATTGCAAAACTTGACGAATCTACAGGAAGAAAACGATCTCGATTCATTTCTAAGATGTACTTCGTAGGTATTTTGCAGTTCAGTGACACAACAACGCCAACGTTATAAAGTCGGCACATCAGATGTATGATCGAAACGAAAAACATGAAGACAATCGAATTTTCTTACCGACAGAGCACAGAAGTAGACCAACCTTCCGCCATTTTCTAATGTAACGACTACAGTTTGTCTTTCGCCATCGCTAGATGGCGCCACGGGCACCGATCATTGCCATCGCAATTGCGATGACACTTAAGTTCGCGGCTCGTGTTTCGAAGTTTAAAATTCCGTAATTGGAACAGCCGCCCGAGAAACATGCTCGAATTCGCTCGAATTTGGTGGTGCCCGTTAAGCATTTGAACAGTTTAAATCCATTCACGTGTCTGTGTAGTATAAGTAGAGTCAATTTCTCCAAAGTAGTCAACGGCGTGTTCTTATCAAAGTAGAAATGGCAAGGAATAAGGTAATGACCACAACATTTCTTAAAATCGTTGTTATTATTGATATTTCACATTTTGTAAGCACAGCAAATACAATTTACACAAACTATTTACAAATCATCGCTTTCTCCGCAATTGAAATTATCGATGCAGCGTGTTTAAAACCTGTGTGGAAGCGTCCAACAGCGGTTTATATGCGAACCGGAAACGCGTGGAACGAAGCGTCCTTCGAAGGGCCTGTTCCCGTGGTGGCCAAGCAAGGTGTCTGGCACTGTTTTTGGCAAATTTGAATGTTGCATTTTATGACTAGGTCCTTATTGGCGGCCAATTTGCTGTCCTGTAAAATACAAAAAGGATGGGTTGAGACTTTTTCAACACTTCGTAGTAACAGAAATGAGAAACATTGTTAAAGAACGAACCATGATCGTGGAGTAGAGTGTCAAACCAACTCCTGTGCTTCTGATCTTCTTGAATGGTGGCATCACGCTCACTTGTAGCATGCATCCGTTTTTGTCGGTGAGAGCGACTGCGCTATTTCCGGCGTAGTCGAACGCCATGCAATCCATGACGGAGGCATCGTATTGATCAAATGGGTCCTGATACATTAAAAATTTCGGGATGATCAGTGAACGGTCATTTCGAACGGTCTTTCGAGTGACAGTAGTTATCTCGCTGTCATTACCATCACGCTTATGATGACATTTTTCTCCTTTTCTGCTTGAAATAATCCTGAAGCGACGTTGTGACGCCTGTCTTTGAGCGCTCCTGGTTCAGTGCCGATCGGATTAAGTACCACAGGCACCTGTGATACGGTCATAAAGAGTTCATAAGACTAACCACCAAGAAAAAGTTTTCAATCAATGAAGGTTAATGCTGCGTTCCAGTACTCACCAAGCGTTGTTCTTGAGCAACTTGTTGCTGATCCTCTTGCACTTGGATTGGTTTTGTGGACACGGGCTTGTAGTAGGAGTCTGACCATGTGCAGGAGAGAGCGTGGGCGCTGTCTTCTGCAGTTATGAAGGCGGCGTCGTGCTGGATCACAATGGTGTTCTTGATGCTCACCTTCTCGCCCGGTTTCGGCTCGCGGTATTGGCCATCGGTGCCACATTTGCCAACCGGAATCAGAAATCTGCGAGAAATGTCATTGCAAATCAGTTGTGTGTTAAATCGTGCGCAGAAATTGGGACTGCTGCTGTCAAATGGATTTAGTTCTGGTCACCAGCTAAAATGTTCGAAAATTCATTGATCGTTTGTATAAGTAAAAAGATGTATTATCATCAGTATACTGGTTCTAGACTAGGAAAGTAATGTGAAGTAATCTGAACTTCTGAAGTTAGTTTAATTTCACAAATACTCACGTGTACGATGTTTGACCACCGTTGTTTGGAGCGATGTAGGTGCATTCCTGCGATCCGTGGTGACCAATGGAATACACGACTCCATTGAACGGTTTGTCGAAATGCAACGTTATCATCAGGCCATTTTTGTCACATTTTGCAGCTAGGTTCGCTAACTTTGAACTGGCTTCCGATCGCATAAACAGCGGATGCACAAAGGCGAAAACCTTTAAGAATTAGGAATCGATCGCCATTGTTAAAATGTAAAATGCCTTTCGAATTTCCTGTTGTTTTTGTTTTTTTAAAAAAAGGTTTCTCACCCGATGAAATCCTACTAAAATCAGCAAGGCGATGAGCTGGTTTCCTAACTTCATTTTGCTTCCTGCGTTAGATGAAAATAGAATTTAGAAAATTAATTTATCACGTTACAATTTTTTTTAATGTCAATTAATCTGGGAAACCTAGAACATTGAGTTTCTACGTCTCGCAAATATATTGTTTTGTAAAATGCCTTTGAGTCACTTCAACAAAGTGATGTTAAATCCAAATACCTTTAAATTCGCTTTTTTCCCAAGTATTTCCAAGCTTCTGTCCAACTGACACTTTGATGCAAACCACACCCGCTCCTGGATGTACAGTCAGTGAAATCCGAACTGAAAATGAGTATGAAGAGCTGCTGGCCGACCATTTAAACATGCATGTAAATAAAAAGTAGGACAGATTATATAACATTCAGAAAAAAAAAGCGCGCATAAAAAGTTAGGAACTCCCCTAAAGTTAAGAATGAAAAAAACAGCCAAGTTCACTGATTTCTTGGATTTATTTTCTTACGTTTTTCGGCAGGTGTTTCTGGGCTCATCGCGTTTTGTCCTAGTTCTCCATCAAGTATTGATGTCAAGGGTGAAGATGTTGCATTGCCCCTGAAACACGAAATAACATGGAGGTTCATTGGTCGAGTTGACCGGAAGTTGACCCATCTCGTAAAGAGAATCCCGATCGCATTCATTCGTTCGGATTCGCTAATTGTGTCAGGGAGCGTGCCATGGACGAATGGAGCAAGCTTAGTTGACCCCCTTCCATGCGTCGGACGTTGGCCCTCTTCGTTTTACTATAGTTTTTTAATTATTATTTATTATTGTCGACCCCCGACTGTCCCACACTTTCCGAATCGAAGGGCTTCGCCCTCTCGGTCTCTAATAGACGCCCCTCCGTTTGGCCTATTGTGTGATGATTATGTTAATGTCCAGCAGGGTGAACGGACACCGGTGATTGACAAAGGAACGTACTAGGCGCTAGTTAACGTTTATTATCATGTTGCACTACATCTGAAATGTGTGAGGCGCATGTGCCTGGAAGGGGCACCGTTTGAGGCAATCTTTTTTTTTTAGGGGTCATTTGCAATATTCGCTGTTTTAGCGCAAAACATCGTTATTTACGGTCCAGTTCGTTCCTCCAAATATTCGGGCGCTGTCTTTTTTTAAGCAGTTGGTCAGTAGGTCGACTGGTTTTCAAAACTAAACATTAAAATCAATTAAAATATTAGTCTAAAAAGCTCTTTCCGATATGCGCACTTTTTGTAAACTGCATATTTTGAGGACTGCATTGAACTCCGAAGCCTACCTACACTAAATATAATATCAATGATTGATTAATTTTAAATTAATATGCAGTATACAATAAAAATCGTTGAAGAGTATTTTTCCTTAGTCCTTAGGCGTAACGACGTGCTTCCACACTTGTAGAATTTTGTCGGGCAAATATAATTTGCCTTTACAAATTTTCGCAGGTTTGTCTAGTTTTAATTCAAATTTTTAAGAAATGTAATTTGTGATGATTGCAGTGCTTTTTTATTTATTCATTATTTAAAATTTATAGAAGTTTTAAAAAACTGCTTTTATTTTTCAATATGAGTTTTTAACCTTGAAAGTGTGCTATGATTTATCGCACTCGTCATTCAATCGCGCTCGACGAGCGTATCAGCAATGGTGTGGTAGGATTTGAAGAGGTTTATTGTCGTCTGCCGAAATAGCTCAGTTGGGAGAGCGTTAGACTGAAGATCTAAAGGTCCCTGGTTCGA